>SNQJ01S0039014.1:55319-86805 GCA_010110895.2 Picea sitchensis | reverse complement strand
AAATAAAATATGGAAGTGGTTGTCATCCCAGAAATGACAACTATCCATATACCAATCATCACAATCGTCATCAAAATCATACCAAGCATATATTTCTTGATTATATTCATGCATGATGCCTTGCATAAGAAATATCTCCTGCATGTCATTCAATGAATCTTGAATACTATGAAAACTATCATTGAGACCATATGTGAGGCTGGTTGTGAGGCTATGTGTGAGGCCATGTGCAAATGCATCCAATCTGTCATCCAATTGGGCTTTGAATGATTCAAGAATTTCTTTCAAGGTTTGAGAAGAAATATTCATCTGAGCACCCTATGAACTCTTCATTCCTGTAGCCTTCACGGAAAAACTCAAAATATAAACCCAAGAAATTTCGGCAGAAAATTGCGGTTTTTTCTGGAAAAACCCTAAAAAACTGCTGAAGTTAAAATGTTCATAACTTCACTTCCCGGACTCCGTTTCGGCTGATTTTTTTTTTGAAATTGGGTGAAATTGTGAGAGGAACTCATATCTGTAACTTTCTTGGGAAAATTTGGTCTCCAACTGCTACAAAATAAAAAACAAATCGTGCCGCCGTCCGTAGAAAAAACCCTGAAAAATTGCAGATTTTAAAACCTCAATATCTTGACCTTCCGGACTCCGTTTCGGACGATTTTTTTTTTAAAATTGGGTGTTTTTCTGAGAGGAACTCAGATATACAACCCTTTTCTGCAAATTTTACACATAAATATACCAAAAACTTCTATAATTTCGCGGCCCTCTTTTTCCTGCTCCGAAAAAAAAATCTGCAAAAATAAAAATATTTCCCCACAACTCCGGCCAAGGAAAGTGCTCTGATACCAATTGTTAAGAGACTGAACAGATCTGAAAATATAATCACCACAAATACACAATAGATCCACAAAGCAATATATAAGAAACCACACTTTATTAGAAGAAACCCCTTAAGGTAGGGAAACACCATACAATGGATCCTATTATGTAAGGGATCATCTCTTGTTCACTTGCCTCTTCGAGGGGGCATCCTCCTATTGAGCTACCGCTCCAAATACAATACTTCTCTTCATGTCTCATTACATTGCTTGAACATCTTTATATAGTTCTATCATCTCCTAAGAACATTCTAGAGGAGGAATCTTCTAGAAGTAGAACCTTCTAAGAAATCCTCTTACATTTATTATATCTAACTCCATAGTGAGCCTTATTTAATAATATAGTGGACCTAGTCCACCTTACATTGAATGACCTCCACTATTATCACTATGGGCCCTCTAGGCCCCCCCACTACCTCTCTAGCTACCTTACAATCTACATGCACCTCACCATATCCTCCTTCCCCGAGATAGATTTAAGAACAAATCCTTCTTACAATCACTTTCACGTAGCTCCGCAAGTATCAACATACATTATGCACAAAGCCTTCTCACAATCACATAGATAGAACTCTAGCACTTAGCATCTTCCTCTTTCTTACATCGCCTAGCTATCTATTTATACATTACAAAATGGGCCTAAACATGGGTAAATCCATGGGTCGACATCCCATACCCGTTACATAAACCCTAATCCCAAAACCTTCCCTAAAAAGGGTCTGAGATCTCATGATCTCTGCTTCGAATTGCGCTCTACCTTCAACCAACCTATTGAAGTCCCAAAAGAGGTCAAAAATGACCAAGGATCTCTAAAACATGGTCAAGGGACAACAACATTAATAGAATATTTTTTTTTTGAGAAGATTTGGAAAATAAATTTGCAAGTACAAGAGACAATGAATAAGTCCCAAGAAAAATAAAAGGCCATACATGATCAACACAAAATAGAAAAGTCATTCAAAGTGGGAGACACAGTTTGGTTGTAGTTGAATAAGGAAGGACTATAGGTTCCTAGTAATAATATCAAGGCTCTGGGGTATGGACCTTTTGAGATATTGGATAAGGTTGGAAATAAAACCTATACACTCAGTCTTCCCCCACACATGTACATTTACTTAATAGTGAATGTGGAGAATCTCAAACTATACGAGCCTTCCATGTTCGATCAGGAGGAGTATGTCCTACCTTCCATAGAGAAGATAACACCAAATGATTAGGAAGAGTTGGAAGAGGAGACCATTTTACAAAAGTGGTCAAGGCATAGAATATAAGGAAGACATGACCTTTGGTAGATTAGGTTGAGAAGAAAACTTCTAGGAAAAGGAAAGTGGTAATCTAAGGAGATGGTAGAGGATAAATTTACTCACCTCATTCAGTAAATATTTTTGGGACCAAAAGCATCCCTAAATGGTGAGATATGATCTAGATTGGGTTATATCTCTGTAAATGGGGATATATGGTAGAAATGCATCTCTCCACTATATACATATGTTCATGACGCGTGGTCACATTAGGTTTGGATTATGTCATTCAAATCAACCTAATCCTCTATATATTTTCATACAGAGTAATAACAATGGGTTATCTAATTTTCATAGTCAAACCCACCACTGGATCCCCAACACAACGAGACTATTACACTAAGGAAAGATTTGGAGGGAACCACTACAAATGGAACATA
The DNA here is from genome assembly GCA_010110895.2 of Picea sitchensis. Taxonomy (NCBI): domain Eukaryota; kingdom Viridiplantae; phylum Streptophyta; class Pinopsida; order Pinales; family Pinaceae; genus Picea; species Picea sitchensis. The sequence goes on along the minus strand of SNQJ01S0039014.1, from coordinate 84,246 downwards.
AACAGGCGCATTTTTTGTGTCAATAAATGGATAAATAGGGCCATGCTTCTTCAAATAGGGTTTGGCTAACCCTCAAGAAAACACTACAAACATCAACTGCCACATATATTTTCCATAGTGCATATTTTTCTCAGGAATAATATGGCATCCCAAACACAACCAAACTATTACATTGAGGCAATATCTTTGGGACACCACTAACCAAGGCACTTCATCAAGAACATGTTTTCTTTAATGAATGGATAAATAAGGTCTTCCTTCTTCAAATCGAGTTTGTTGGAAAATGTTGATTCATAGAAGGACCTTAGATTGAAGGGATTTCTATTTCTAATTGAATAAAGGTTTTATATTGTAATTAATTTATGTTTATTTTAAAGTGTCTAATAATAAATTATGGAAAAAAAGTCTTATGGAAACAAGGAATAACACAACTCTTTATTATGACAAATAAAACTTGATTATAATATTTTTTATTACTTGCATAAATAATATGCCTACTCATATTTTCCCTATCTTATTTTCCATACGTTCTAAGGGCTCCTTTCCAAATATTAAATTTTTTTAGACTCTTCTTTGATTTGAAATCCCCCTTGTTTGGATCCTTCTTATGAACCTCTCGATATTCTCTGAATCCTCCTTTCTCTTTGGCTATTCCAATATACCAACTCTTGAGTTACTAAAAGTTTCCAATTGTTTAGTTAAATTGTCCAACTATTGACCTACTCCTTGTTGGATTCAAATGAATTTGAATAGTTTTTCTAAAGAATTTAAACCTCTTGGTGTTTGTTTCTCATAGTTGACCATGTCAACTAGGTCTACATCATCTTTAGTTTATCATAACTGATCATATCAACTTTGTCCACATCATTATTAATCATTGTAACTTATGGAACCTAACTTAGAATAGTCTCCTTGATTTATACCTCAATGATTTGTAAACTGTTGGGATACATTTTGTCACAATAGATCTTATACTATTATAAAATATTAGATTATGCAATTTATGTCCTTCAATACCATATTAGTTATTACAAGATTATTGTTCAGATTTATGAAAAAAACTGATTCAAATTGGATAACTATATTATTTTTCATCTATCTCAATGCTTTTAGAGTAGAAAAAACTGGAGGAATCAACTTGCAAGGTCATTTTAATAGTATGTCATAGTTTGGAAAATTAGGGTTCAAAACCTTTCTAGATCCATTTTCATGCATCAAACAAATGTTTTTTGGGTCAAAACTTTATCATATTTATCTAGGTCCCCTTCATTTTATTATACACATCGTGACCTTTCCAATGGTACAGAAATCATGTCAATAGGAGCTCGTATGAAAAATTTCTGCCTCTTGCAAGTTGAACTACCGTGTTGAAAACCTGGTTCAAGGGGATTCCATGTCAACCCCCATTAATCACATATATAATGTTATTAATGTATATAATTTAAAAAATATTCTAGAAGGTACAAAACCTTATCACAATTGAGGCTTGAGGAATTCAAAAGTGTACCCCTAGATGGCTATCAGGAGATGTTAAATATTATCTCACTAGAAGGGGAAGGGGTTCCATTATTTAGCATTGTATTGTTTCCATAGTGTATAAGAGAACCTAGGAGTGGTATTTTTGGAAAATAATAGATGAAAATAGATTATGTAGCATCCATATAGGAAATACTTTTGAAGGAAACTCCACAGAGAGTACCTCTTTCTTTGTACTTGCATTTGAAGAAAAGAGAGAAAAGTGACCTTACCTTCTAGTTGACTTTTCTCTTGTATTGTGTTTCCCAGGTTATGTATTGTGTTTATTTGTGGATGGTGTGTGAGTATTTGTTTATGTTATATATTTTTCCCATTTCATCTATTTCATAAATTTTAAGCAGAAAAACAATAATTAAAGAATCTGAGATCTAAAGGAAATTAACCTTCACATTAAAGATTTTAGTATTTTATTAGATTTTAGTAATTAAAGAATCTGAGATCTAAAAGAAATTAATCTTCACGTTAGTGAAAGGATTATAGAAACCATTGTAACGATTACAATATTTATGGGCACACTCAGGAAAATTGCTAAAAAACACATCCATAATTGAAATTGAAGAATTGCAAGAAGGAAGAAAAGAAAAACAATCTTCTACCCATGGATTCAAGAAATAAGGTTGAAAGCGACTTCAATGTGCATGAGAAGATTGTATGCACCTATATTCAAAAGGATGTTAATTTGAGTAGCCTTCATCATTGAGAAGAGATAGAAATGACCAAACTCTTCCACATCAAGATATAGGTCAAGAAGACCAAGATAGATGCCCTATATTTTTGGGTTGTTATATTCTTTGTAGTGAAAAATTGTCTAACTAGCTAGTCAAGGTGGATTGACTGGAGTAAACATCGACTCACGGTTAAGCCGTTTCGATGGTTAAGTGGAAGGTCAAAGTGATCGATTGAAATCTTGAGATGACATCATGTAGGAGTTACACTGGAGGTCAAGTGGCAGCGACTGAAGATGAAATAAAGGTTGACTAGTTCGTAACCTACTAAATTTTGATGGCTAGTCGATTGTAAAAATATCTTGAGATTCGTGAGATTGTAGCCAATAATCTACATGGATCTATAATTTTTTTGGGCACCATGATTTAGGGTTTTCATGCTATAAATCCTATAAATAAGACATGTTGTAATATTTTTAAAGATAATCATTATAATCCTTAGAGGAATGGTAATGTTCATGTAGATGTAAGCCAATTTGGTTTTAGAGTTGTTCTTTTGTAAAGAAAGAGAGTAGGATGACAATTGTGTATTAGGTGTAAACCAAACTCCACCATCTAACTATTTATTATATGAATTATTAATATAATAAGAGAGCAGGAGATGCTCAAGGAATCTTGTGTTTCCAAGGTTAAATATCTATGTATTGTGCAATTGCTATTGTTTCTTTTTGTTTAATTATATCTTCTCTTTATGGGTTGTTTTAGTGTGAGTGTTTATTTCTCTACCCATTTGACTCTTATTCATTGTAAAATCTCATAGAAAGAGATATGGTCAACAAGTTTGGATTAGAGGTTCGTGATCATCCTAGCCCATATCCAATGGGATGGGTAATCAAGGATGCAGAGATCAAGGCAATGAAACAGTGTAAGATTAAATTTGTTGTAATTTCTTATTTTATTGTTGAAGTGGAATTAGTAGTATCCCTTGACATATGTGAATTAGTGTTTTAAATCCCCTACATGTATATGAGGGATGCAATATTCATACAAAGAGCCAATAATTATTGTGTAATCAAGAATGGGAAGTCCTACATCATCAACATGTATAAAGGAAAGTAAAAGATCTCACTAGTAAGTTCCAACCAAGCCAAAAAGGTGATTAGTTCTAGTAAGAAATATGTTTTACTTTTCTTAAGAGAAAATCAAATCAAGGAAGAGTTGATAAGAGTAAAGGCATCCCTAGAGGGGTGTACAAAAGAGAAAAGAAATCCATTGGAGGAGTCTTTATAGGCATATAGAAGAGTGTTCCATGATCCTTAAAGGATACCACCCAAGAGGGAAGTGGAGAATGAAATACAGTTATTTCTAGACTCCACATTACCAAATATTGGGCTATATAGACAAATCCATTATGGAAGAAAATGAAGTGAAGAAGTAGTTGCATAAACTATTGGAGCAGGGTGTTATTTGACCAAGCACCTCACCTTGTGGGTCACCTATCATAATTGTAACAAATAAGGATTGGACTTGGTGAATGTATATCGACTCCACAAAATTGAACTAGAATACAGTAAAAAATCATTACCCTCTACCTAAATTCAATGATTTGTTAGCTAAACTGCAACACACAAACTATTTCACCATGTTATATCTCAAATTGGGATGCCACCACATATGGGTCAAGGACAAAGACACCTAGAAGACTACCTTCAAGAAAAGGAAAGGTTCGTATGAATGGTCGATCATGCTATTTGGTTTATGTTATGCACTAGATACATTTATAAGACTGATGAATGATGTATTACACCCATATCTAGATTCATTTATTATAGTCTATTTAGATGATATATGGGTTTATAGTGTTACCTGGGATGAGAAAATATCACATCAACAATATTTTGTGTATTTAGGGTATGTGATCTGATCCATATTGGATCATTACATTATTTCTCATATATATCAATGCTTTTAGAGTGGAAAACAAATGGAGGAATCAACTTGCAAGGTCGTTTTAACAACAAGTCCCAATTTGGAAAATTGGGGATTAAAACCTTCCAAAACCATTTTGAGGTCAAACCTTTGCTAGATTTATATTGAACCCCTTGACACTATTCTACAAATTAGAGACTTTCCAATGGTAAAAAAATCACATCAATAAGATCTCATATGAAAAATTTATTCATTGTTCCAATGGTAAAAAAATCACATCAATAAGATCTCATATGAAAAATTGACTATCATGCAAGTTTACCTATCTTGTTGACCACCATGTTATGAGTGGATGCCACTTCAATCTCATTACTCATGCATATAGGGATAGCCACGTGATGGAATTTAAGTAAGATTATATAGGGTATAAAAAATGTCACAATTGTAGGTTGAGGAAGTCAAAAACCTAACCCCTAGATGGCTATCGAAAGTGATGTTAAATACTGGGGTGCTAGGAGGAGAACGGGTTCCATGTGATTTAGCATTGTATTTGTTCCATAGTTGAGAAGAGAACCTAGGTGGTATTTCTTGAGAGAATAATAGAGAAGAGAGATCTTCAGAGTAATTCATACTAAATGTCGAAATTATTTTGTAATTTTCATTTGAGAAAGAGAGTATTTTTAATTACCTTCCACCTCTATCGATCTCTCTCATATTGGATTTCCATGTTATATGTTATTATGGATGGTGAGTATATTTATTTGAATATGTCTGTGCACTTTAGATACCACGAGAATCACATCATGTATAAGGATAGATACTTTACATTTGGACTACATTGTGGGAGAATATGGACACATATTTGAAGATATCTATAGCATTCCATCCACGTGATAGATGGGAAGATAGAAGTAGCTAACATGAATTTGGTAAATTTTGAGGGTTTATAATCAAAATCATCCAAAGACATGGGATGAAAATATGATCTATAAAAAACACTCTTATAATAAAGTAGTCTACGCTCTATTGGTAAGTCACCTTTGAAACTTTCTTTCTTTTTGTATTTTCCACCTTCACCCTTGGATTTCGTATATATGGAAAACAAGGAGGAGGAAGGGATGACATCATAGGAGATGCTTTGATAGAAAACAAAAATTGTTGAGAATATTTGGAAAATTCATTTTGAAGGTACATGAGATAATCTAATAAAGTCACAGAAAATAAGATGCCGCAGCATGAAACATAAAACCAAGAAGTCATTCAAAGGGGAGACAACTTTTGGTTACAAAGGAACAAGGAAAGACTATAGGCCCCTAAGAATATCAAAGCATGTGGTATGTAAACTTTTAAACATTATAGAAGGTTGATATAACGCTCTTATAGAGTTGGTATACCACGCGATGCACATTTACTCAAGAGTGAATGTGGATAATCTCAAAATATCTATGAGACTCGTGTTGGATGAAGAGGAGCAAGAGGGTCATAATAGCTCCCAAAATAAATCTGTCTCTATGGTTTCATTTTGTGATTGATAGCATGGTTATTTGTAGTTTTCCATTTGTGTTTAATTTCTTCTAGTGTCAAAACTTAGGTTTTAAATTCATATCTTTGAAATAAGTTGATCCATAAAGGTATTTTCTATAAAATTTCATGAAAACACTTTCAACAACTAACACATGTTTAAAAGATGATGGTTAGCTAGTGAAAACGCATCGATTTTCAATGTATTATGAGCAATTTCTCTCGCATCAAGATGGTGAAAGCACAAAACACATGTGTTTCCTCCATGTTTTAAGAAATCAAAAGATGACACGCCGACACACATCACATAATCATTATAAGGCACTAGTGAAAGCAAATAATGATGAGGGGATTCTATTATGCACCCTCGGATATCATAGTGGATCGGGTTCATGAATGCATGCTTCACGAGATACTGGCATTGGAGATGACGTAATTCAAATTCATCATCATAGGTAAAGGAGAGGTACTACTCAGTTGGTGACATCAAGTTGACACTTCATATTCCCAAAATGCATTATCCACAGGCATATGTTATGGTTTCATATTTGAAAGACAAAGCTGAGAGTTTTCACCAGCGCCAAAACATTGGCTCAATCAAGAAATCACCATGAAAACTGTCTGCAAAACATCCAAGGTTCAAGTCACAGATGACAAGGAAACAAAGTGGTTCATTATTAAGGAAAGAATTAGACAATCTATCCTTTTTACAAGCACATCCAGAGGTGCAAAACCGTTTCTTAGATGCAGGCTGCATGGGTTATGCTGAAAAGTTACAGAATGGTTGCCACCAACCAACAACTGAAGCATTTCTTAAATCGTATCATGGAAACAAAGCCTGTGTATGTTCTTTAGAAATCATAGTTGATTAAGCCACCATTGCTACAACAACCAACTTACCTAAATCAGGCCGTGAAATGATCAGGCCAGAGCTGGTTCAAAACAACAGCAACCAAGAATCTCAATTTCAAAGCATATCTTAAGGCAGAATTCAGAAATGTCACATGGAAGAAAAGCATGCCAATTTCTCATTTGGAGGATGAATGGCAAGACCTGTTCAAAGGCATTCAACTCTATATAGCCTTAGAAGGCAGGTATGACAAGCTGATGCTATACCATTTCAAGCTCTTAGATCATTTCACAGGGAAAACTCTCCTAAATTTACCTTTCTTCTTTCACAAAAGCCTAACTAAAGTATGTAAAAAGATTAGGGCTGAACCTCTAAGTATGAAAAACACTCTTTGTCATTTCGGCCTAATCAAATTGATAATTCTAGAGGAACTAATACAAAGAGGAAGGACTTGGCAACATTTCTTTTTTGGGAAGGCTTTGAAACCCAAACTCGGCCCATGAATGAGCAGAAGAGAGCTGGGAAAAAGAAATTAACTCGTCAAAGAAGCTCGAGGAAGAGGAGAAATCTTCCAGGACCACCAGAAGATAGGATTTTTGGCATAAAGTCTCACAGATCAAATAAAAAATTAGATTTTGAAACCACTTCAGAGAAGCCTACAGAAAAGAAGACAAATATTTTAAATCTACCATACACAGACTCAGAAACAGAGCCAGAGCAAGAAGATGAATGTCCAGCCATTAAAATCCCTGAACACTCCATGGAATTTGCATAGGATTATGAGACTTTTACTCCCACTGATGAAGGCGAAACATCAAATAGAAAAAAATCAAAGAAATCACAAAAAATTAAGAAACTAAAAGAAGTGATTGCTCAACAGGAGATTTTATAAAGAGTAATCAAGGCAAGATACAAAACTCTATCTGACAATTTCGTAGAGACAAATGTAGCATTTGAGAAGTTGGCTCGTGAAAGTGTCAAAGACAAAAAGAGAAAGAATAAAATCACCAAAGATTATAACAATTTATGGTGGTTAGCAAAATGGCTTAAGAGGAAGATAAGAAAATTGAAGCAGAAGTAGAAGTCACACCCAGATCTACAAGTGCTAGCCCAGGTTGCTATGAATATGCAAGGAGATAAAGAAGAGACACGTTAAGTTTTGGATAAAACAACAGTTTTGGAGGTGAAAGTTTCCTTTTGTCCAGAACAGAACTTTCACCAGCGCAAAGGGTAAATTTACAACCAGTTAGATGCTAAAAGGCAAAGCTTTCACCAGCTAACCAGCGAATCATAAGGCAAATTAGCTGGTGAAAGCAAAAAAAGAAATTTTGAAAGCTAAATATGGAGCAGGGTGATTTTCAAGTATTTAAAGAAGTTCAAGAGTATCAAAAGATTATCCACTTAGTCAAAAAATACTCAGCATCAGAGATCCTTGGAGATTTTGAAAACCAAATGCTAAATTGGTCTCCTAAAGTTTCGACTATGATTAATTGAAGAAATCCAGCTACAGAAGACAGGTGCCTTTACATTTTCCATGACACAACAAAGTCCAGAAGATGATGAAGTACAGATGTCAAATATTGATATAGAAGACAATTTGAGTTCTAACAACTAGTCTTTGTTATCGATTGCCTTAGTTAGTTTTATTTTCTATTTTTAGATACAGATCCAAGTTTTCAGGATCTTAAAAACCGATTGTAAAAGGATATAAATGCCTATCTTTTTAAGAGACAGGGGTTCAAACTGGGAATACATTTTGTGTTACTGTGTAGACTCTTATTGCATAATAAAATTACAGTCTCCTTTTGCCTTCAATATAAAAAATATTCATGCATCATTTTCTGTACTTTATTTCAGTTTATATTAGCTTATAAAGAATGTCATATCTTTATTGGGATCATAGACTTGAAGTGAAGGATTTATTACTATGTTCCATTAATCCCTACACTTAGTTGTATTTGGCAATCAAGATTAGTGTTCTTCATCCTCTCCTTTTAAAATACTTGATCTGATTATTGTTTTCTAAAAGCACTGTTTCATTTGAATGTATGATGAGTTGTCTATTACATTAATCATTGAGTGATCCCATTGTTCCAAGAATACCTACACATTATTTTCTTAAGTTACCAAGCATCCTTAGCCTACAACCCTAAGGAGTTTCTTGGAGTGATAACAAATTGGCGTCGTTGTCGGGGAATCGAAATTTAAGTTCTTCTTTCCTGGGATACGACACATAACTGATATTTGATGATATACAAAGATTATATGTTTTATTGGTTGTAATTATCCATATGGAGACTCCACAAGTTCATCCTGGCTCCTAATATGATCAGTACTAGGGTGAATACTCAAGAATCACCTATCACTCCAGTGCCCAATCCAGAACAAATTCTCAGGAGAGGAAAGACAATTCAGGGTCAAGCCTCAAAATCAGATATAGAAGGTAATCCTATTTTTAGTTATGGAAAATATACTACAGAAAAATTTGAATTGTTTTCCAAGAGTACTGATGAAAAAACAATTGTAAATATTGTATAAGAACAAATTATTTTCTATCAACAGGAAAATAGCAATGATGATAAATTGTCAGATTCAAATTTGATTAAAAAAGAATCCAAAACTTTGGAAATAAATCGTAGTTCTTCTTCTCTTGAGTCTTTTCGTTCACATCAGAAAAAAGATCATTTAAACATTTATACTAGCCTCCTTGTTGTTGAACATCTTCTCCAAGAGCTATCTGCTAAAGGTGAAAAAAACTTAGCTGGACAGCTTGCAAATTTTTACAGAGCCTCATATCAGACCTCTTTCCCATTAGAAGATTCACCTCCTTCACATTCCCCCAGTGTTGAAGAATCAAAAAAGAAACTATCACCTCTCTCACCCCTAATTATTATGGATGCACCACCTCCTTTGACTAAGATGCAACAGATCCTAGCTTCTAGGTATGCACCACTTATATTTCCAAACCCATTATCAGCCATGCCAACGGGAGACTATCAGACGTATATGCCCAAATTCACAGGTGAAGGCGATGTGTCTGCTGAAGAACATATTGAGGCTTTCTACAATTATGTTGAAAACCTTAATATTGAAGAGGAAGATGTTTGGACACGAGTTTTTGCCCAAAGCTTAGATGGACATGCTAGGAAATGGTTCAAAGAACTCCTTGCTATTTCCATAGCTGGAATTGAGCAATTGGATGATACCTTCTTGAACAAGGATGATTTTAAGGATGGAAATTTATTTTAAAATTTAGAAACCTTGGCAAATCTTACTAATCCTTCATATGCCTACTATAAATGTTTGGCGATATTTTTGTAAAAAATTCAAATTTCTAAGGATTTTATATAGTTTTTATAAAATTTTGGCGATTTTTAGGGTAAAATAATTTTATCCTATAGAATTTGGGCGAATCATTTTTAAAATAGCGAATCTCATTTTTTGAAAAAACATGGAAAATTAGCCCATGAGCGAAATTTAGCCCCTAAAATCATCCATGTTCTTGAAACATTGGGGTGATAGAAGAGATTTTGTATACTATATCACAGAATTTGGAAATCTAAGGAAACAAAATGGCGAGTCAGTCTCTGATTTCACTAAAAGGTTTAACCGGATGTACAGTAAAATACCAGTAGAGATAAAACCTTCAGATGCTTCTACCAAAATCACATATTATGATGCTTTTGAATCAGAGTTCTATTTATTGTTGAGAGAAAGGAGGTCACCTAAACTATCTCTGATGAAAGATGATTCCCTTGAGGTGGAATCAAATATTTTAGCCTCTCAAAAGCTAAAGGGAAATTCTGATAGGAGAAGGCCAAGGAATGAAGCTTCTTCTTCATCAAGTACTGACCCAAAGTTAGATAAAATGGATAAGATGCTAGAGTCTCTAATCTCTGAGATATATAAGCTCAAGATTGAAAATAAGAAGTCTGCGAAGGGAAGAAGAACTTATGATTATGCAGGTAGGAACCCAAATCAAAATCCTAACAACTTCAGAAGAAATAATCAGCCAACACAGATTTTGCAAAGAGAAAAGAATCCTACTGAAGATCAGAGAATAAAGGCCCCTCTTCAAGATGTTGTGATGGATGAAGATGAAGGTGATTATCAAGAAGATGGATAAGATAATATTCATTGTGTTGGAGAAGAAACATGGAAATCTTATCTGACACAACACGACTATGAAGAGGCATTGATGACTGAACAGACAAAGGATAATTTTGTTGATGATGGAATTTTTACTATGGAAGATAAGAATAGATATAATCTTCGATCTAAGTCTGATACTGCCAAACAGAGCACACCAGCCTCTCCTAAAAAGAGCACAACCCCTGTTAAGAAAAACGATCAGACATCGGAGAATCAGCAAACAAATCCCTCAAAAGAAAAAGCGTCAGCTCCTCCAAAGAAGACTGTTGCCCCTGTCAAGCAACAAATTTCGGAAAGTCAAGCCCCTATTGAACAAAAAATCATTCAGAAAGCTCCTTTAAATGAGGTAAACGTCTATGATAAAGTCCCATATTCTTTCAATTTTGAGGCTGAAATACAGAAAATTAAAATTCCCATTCCTCTGGTTGAGTTAATGAAAAATGAAATATTCAAAAAGGATATCCTCAAAACTCTGGATCCCAAATCTATATCCCCTTCTGCTGATATTCTCAACATATATGATGAAAATCAAACCATTACTCTGGGCCAAATGATAGAAGATAGATATGAAACATGTCCTCCCTTTTACATCTCTCTAAATATTCATGAGAAAAAATTACATAACTGTTTGTTGGACTCTGGTGCTTCTCACAATTTAATTCCAAAGGCGGTCATGGATGAGCTTGGGATAGATATCACCAAGTCTTACCACAATCATTTCTCTTTTGACTCTCGAAAATTCAAATGTATCGGAATGATCAAGGAATTGGCTATAACTTTAACCCAAGCATCCATGAAGACTATGGTTATGGATATAGTAGTGGCAGACATACCACCTAAATTTGGATGTCTGTTATCAAGATCGTGGATGAAGAGGCTAGGTGGAACTCTTCAAATGGATCTCTCCTACACTACTATCCCTGTTTTTGGAGGGGCAAACAAAAGGTTATACAAGGAATAACAGTTGGCATATGTAATCAGTGACGAACAAAATCCATCCAATCATCCTATCTATTCTGTCGACACAGGTATGGGATCTTTTATTTTACAAATTGATGATTCATTACCATGTTCTTTGATGGTGCTTGTACCAAAGAATCAGCAGGAGCAGGGGTAGTACTAATTTCCCCTTATAAGAAAACTTCTCATTTGTCCTTTAAACTTGATTTTAAAGTGACTAACAATATTGCAGAATATGAGGCACTACTTCTGGGGTTAAATGTAGCCAAAGAGATGGAGATTAAAAGATTGCATGTATTCGGAGATGCATATTTAATCATTCAGTAGGTGAATAATTCCTTTCAAGAAAAACATGTCAGGCTGAAAGCATATAGAGATGAAGTTTTGAGGACGATTCATACTTTTGCAGATTTTGAAATTTCATATGTACCCAGAACAATGAATGAATTGGCTGATTCATTAGTTGTGTCGGCATGTGCTTTCATACCTCCTCTGCCTCATAAATTGAATTACGAAATTCAAGTTAAATATAGGCCATCCCTCCCTGATAATGTAAAATTTTGGAAGGTTTTCGAAGACGATGCCGAACTCACTAGATTTCCTGTAGTAATAGATGAGTTTGCAGACTTGCAAATTGATTAGGAGAATGAACATGATGATGAAATTGAGAAGCCAAAATTTAGAAGCAAAATCGCAGCACATGAAATAGTACAGCCGTCTACCAACAAAATTCTTAAAGGTTTGGTCACTTTAGAAAGGCTTTTTGATAATAATGATGTAGGTGTCAAATTGGAAAAAGGGGAAAAAGATTGAGAAGTTTTGTAGTATAATGTAGCTAGTGAACAAGATCCTAAATATGTCAACTTAGCTTCACATTTGACTGAAAAGCAAAAGGTTGATTACGAAGAATTGCTAAAGGAGTTTACTGACATCTTTGCTTGGAAATATGGTGACTTGAAGACTTTCAACACAGAGGTAATTCAACATAAGATCCCCTTAAACAAAGATACCAAACCATTGAGGCAGAAACTTATATCTTTTAATCCTTTGTTGTTGCCTATAATGGAAAGGGAAATCAAAATATTATTGGATGCCTGCATTATCATACCTCTCAGATATTCAGAATGGATTGCAAATATTTTACCGGTCAGAAAGAAGAATGGAGAGATCAGACTCTGTGTGGACTTCAGAAATTTGAATAAGTGCTCTAGGAAGGACAACTACCCTCTGCCCAAAATGGAACATATTTTGCAGAAGGTGGCAGAATAAAAGGTGATGTCTTTTATTGATGGGTTTTCTGGATACAACCAGATTGTTGTCCATCCAGAAGATAAAGAAAAGACTACTTTTACTACTCCATGGGGTACATTTATGTATGAAAACATGCCTTCTGGATTGATGAATGCAGGAGCGACATTCCAAAGGGCGATGGACATTGATTTCGTTGGAGAGAAAGATAAATTTGTCCTGATATATCTTGACGATATCGTTGTTTTTTCAAGCAGCCATGAACTTCATTTGCAGCATTTAAAAAAGACATTCCTAAAATGTCGAAGGTATGGAATTTCTCTTAATCCAAAAGAATCAAATTTTTCACTTAAGGAAGGGAAATTACTTGGACATATTGTTTCAGCTGATGGGGTGAAAATCGACCCAAAAAGAGTAGAAGCAATTAAAAATCTGTCTCTTCCTAGATCAAAGAAGGACATTCAGTCTTTCCTTGGGACTATAAACTTTATCAGGAGGTTTATAGAAAACTTTGCAGAACTCACAAATCATATTACTACTATGTTAAGAAAGAACTCTGAAGTAAAATGGACTGAAGAAGCCAAACACTCATTCAATGCTATCAAGGAATCCATTACGAAAGCCCCTGTTTTGATCATCCCTGACTTCGCCAAGGAATTTTATATCTTTTCATTTGCTTCAAAAGATACAATTGCAGTTGTACTCTTGCAGAGAAATGTCGATGATCAGGAGAAACCGGTTGCCTTCTTCAGTAAAGTCTTGAGGGATGCAGAGGTGAAGTATGAATTATTGGAGAAACAATCATATGCACTTATCAAGTCATTAAAAGATTTCAGAGTTTACATCCTTCAAGCCAAGGTAATAGCTTAGGTACCCTCCAGTTCAGTTAAATATGTGCTTATACAACCCGACATAGATGGGAAAAGGAGCAAGTGGATAGAAAAGTTAATTGAATTTTATGTTGAAATTAAACCGGCAAAACTTGTGAAGGGTTAAGGCCTTGCCAAACTTCTTGTAGAAGAAAATTTTAAACTGCTCGAAACAAATTTGGTAAGTGTTAATGCAGATAATGTTCAGTCTTCAAAGGATAAAAGAAGTGAGGAAATGCAGGCATCATCTCACCTAGCTAATTGAAAATGGTACAGTCACATTATTCATTTTCTGCAAGCTTTATCAGTCCCTTCAGATTTGACAAAAACACAAGGAAGGGATTTAAAGCTCAAAGCCATGAATTACTGCATCAATGGCAACTTATTGTTCTGGAAAAATCCAATAGGTTTATTATTGAGGTGCATAAACCAAGAAGAAGCAACTAAGGTCATGATTGAGTTCCATAATAGTGAATGTGGAGGACATCACTATTGGAAGACCACCACACATAAAATCTTAAGATCTGGTTATTACTGGCCATCCTTATTTTTCAGATGTGTGTGAGTTTGTGAGAACATGTGACAAGTGCCAAAGATTTGAAGGAAAACAACAATTGAAATCTCTTCCCCTCAGACCTATAGTGGTCACAGGTCCCTTCCAACTATGGGTTCTGGACTTCATAGGTGAGATTCACCCGCCTTCTATTAGTCAGCACAGGTGGATCCTTGTTGCCACCGATTATTTTACAAAGTGGATTGAGGCTATTCCTACCAGGAACGCTAATCATATTGTCATCATTAATTTTCTACAAGAAAATATATTCGTCAGATTTGGTTTCCCTAAGAGGATAGTCATTTATAATGTTGTTGCATTCAAAGATAAGCACTTGGTAAAATTATGTGAAGAGCTGGGAATTCAGCTAGTACATTCCACTACTTACTATCCACAAGGAAATGGCTTAGCCGAGTCATCGAATAAGAGTTTAGTCAGAATTATAAAGAAGTTGCTTGAACAAAATACTAGAGGCTGGGATTCCAAGATGAAATTTTCTTTGTGGGATGACAGGGTTACAAGTAAAAAGTCAATTGGTACATCTCCCTTCAAATTGGTATTTGGTACTGAAGCCATATTTCTTGTTCAACTTGCACTGCCAGTTGCAAAGTTTTTACAAGAAACTGGCTCTAAACCAAGTGATTTAACTTGGAGAATCCATAATTTGGTAGAGTTGCAGCAAGATAGAGAGCAGCTTTTGGAAAAGACAGAATTACACCAAGCAAAGATGAAGGAGATTTTCGACAAGAAAGTCAAATCAAATATTTTCAAAACAGGGGAACTAGTCTTAAAATGGGATGCAACAAGGCAATAGAACGGGAAACACGAAAAATTTGATGCTCTCTGCGCAGGTCCTTTCGTCATAACAACAGTTCAGTAGAACAATACCTTTGTTCTCCAAAATATTGCAAGCGAGGAAGTAGCAGGTGGCCCTTTCAATGGGCGCTTTCTAAAGACCTATTTTTCATAAGGCTTTTTCTTAAAGCCTTGTTTTACTTGTACATATTCCTTTCAGTTCTGTTTTCTTTGTTTTTATCACTTGAATAACTCCATGCCCAATGGTACTAAGAAAAACTATTTTCAAATTTTCAAAACGTAATAAAGGCTACTAAGTCTAGCTAGGTTCTTGGTGATCTCACAGGGAGGTGTCCATCCCAGTTGGAGCCAAATGTTAGCTCCCAAAATGAATCAGTTACTATGGTTTCATTTTGCAGTTGATAGCATGGTTATTTGTAGTTTTCTCCATTTTGTTTTAATTTCTTCTAGTGTCAAAACTTAGGTTTTAAATTCATATATTAGAAATAAGTTGATCCATGAAGGTCTTTTCTATAAAATTTCATGAAAAGACTTTCAACAGCTAATGTGTGTTGCAAGGTTGATGACTAGCTGGTGAAAACGACGATTTTCAACAGTTAAGGAGTACTTTCTCGCAGACCATTAGTTGGTGAAAGCACAGAACACGTGTGTTTCCTCCACGTTTTCAGAAATCAAAAGATGACACGCTCAACACACGTCACGTAATCATTATAAGGCGGTGGTGAAAGTGAATAATGATGAGGATTCTGTTATGCACGTCTAAATCAGATATCATAGCGGATCGTGTTCATGAATGCATGCTTCACGAGATAATGGCATTGGAGATGACGAATTCAAATTCATCATCACGGGTAAAGGAGCGGTACTACTCAGCTGGAGACATCAAATCGACACTTCATATTCCCAACACGCATTATCCAGAGGCATATGTTATGGTTTCATATTTGAAAGACAACGCCGAGAGTTTTCACCAGCGCCAAACCTTGGCTCAAACAACAAATTACAGTGACTTTGTTTGTAAAATTGTCCGGGGTTCGAGTTACATATGGAAAGGAAATGAAGTGGTTCATTGTTAAGGAAAGAATTAGACAGTCTGTCCTTTTTACAAGCACATCTAGAGGTGCAAAAACACTTCTCAGATGCAGGCTGCATGGGTTATGTTGAAAAGTTACAGAATGGTTGCCACCAAACAACAGCTGAAGCGTTTGCTAAATTGTATGATGGAAACAAAGCATGTGTAGGTTCTTTAGAAATCATAGTTGATGAAGCTTCCATTTCTACAACAACCAACGTACCTAGATCAGGCCAGAGCTGGTTCAAAACAACAGCAACCAAGAATCTCAATTTCAGAGCATATCTTAAGGAAGAATTCAGAAATGTCACATGGAAGAAAAACATGCCAATTTCTCATTTGGAGGATGAATGGCAAGACCTGTTCAAAGGCATTCAACTCTATATAACCTCAGAAGGCAGTTATGACAAGCTGATGCTATACCATTTCAAGCTCTTAGATCATTTCACAGGGAAAACTCTCCTAAATTTACCTTTCTTCTTTCACAAAAGCCTAACTAAAGTATGTAAAAAGATTAGGGATGAACCTCTAAGTATGAAAAACACTCTTTGTCATTCCGGCCTGATCATATTGATAATTCTAGAGGAACTAAGACAAAGAGGAAGGACTTGGCAACATTTTCTTTTTTGGGAAGGCTTTGAAACCCAAACTCGGCCCATGAATGAGCAGAAGAGAGCTGGGAAAAAGCAATTAAATCCTCAGAGTAGGTCGAGGAAGAGGAGAACTCTTCCAGGAGCACCAAAATATAGGATTTTCGGCATAAAGTCTCACAGATCAAAGAAAAAATTAGATTTTGAAACCACTTCAGAGAAGCCTACAGAAAATAAGACAAATATTCTAAATCTACCACACACAGACTCAAAAACGGAGCCATAGCAAGAAGATGAAAGTACAGCCATTAAAATCCCTGAACACTCCATGGAATTTGCACAAGATTGTGAGACTTTTACTCCCACTGATGAAGGTGAAACATCAAAGAGCAAAAAATCAAAGAAATCACAAAAAATTAAGCAACTAAAAGAAGTGATTTCTCAACAGGAGGTTTTAGAAAGAGTAATCAAGGCGAGATACAAAACTCTATCTGACAATTTCGCAGAGACAAATGCAGCATTTGAGAAGTTGGCTTGTGAAAGTGTCAAAGACAAAAAGAGAAAGAAAAAAATCACCAAATATTATAACAGTTTATGGTGGTTAGCAAAATGCCTTAAGAGGAAGATTAGAAAACTGAAGCAGAAGAAGAAGTCGCACCCAGATCTACAAGTGCTAGCTTAGGTTGCTATGAATATGCAAGGAGATAAAGCAGAGACATGCTAAGTTTTTGATAAAAAAATAGTTTTGGAGGTGAAAGTTTCCTTTTGGCCAAAAAAAAACGTTCACGAGCGTAAAGGGTAAATTTACAACCAGTTAGCTGGTGAAAGACAGAGCTTTCACCAGCTAACCAGCGAATCATAAGGCGAATTAGCTGGTGAAAGAAAAAAAAGAATTTTTGAAAGCTAAAGATGGAGCAGGGTGATTTTCAAGTATTTAAAGAAGTTCAAGAGTATCAAAGGATTAACCACTTAGTCAGAAAATACTTAGCGTCAGAGATCCTTGGAGATTTTGAAAACCAAATGCTAAATCGGTCTCCTAAAGTTTCGACTATGATTAATTGAAGAAATCTAGCTACAGAACACAGGTGCCTTTAGCTTTTCCATGACACAACAGCGTCCAAAAGTTGATGAAGTACAAATGTCAAATATTGATATAGAAGACAGTTCGAGTTCTAGAAACTATTCTTTGTTATCGATTGCCTTAGTTAGTTTTATTTTCTATTTTTAGATACAGATCCAAGTTTTCAGGATGTTAAAAACTGATTGTAAAAGGCTATAAATGCCTATATTTTCTAAGAGATAGGGGTTCAAACTGGGAATACATTTTGTGTTACTGTGTAGACTCTTATTGCATAATAAAATTATAGTCTCCTTTTGCCTTCAATATCAGAAATATTCATGCATCCTTTTATGTACTTTATTTCAGTTTATCTTAGCTTATAAAGACTGTCATCTCTTTATTGGGCTCATAGACTTGAAGTGAAGGATTTATTACTATCTGTCATTAAGCCCTACACTTAGTTGTATTTGGTAATCAAGATTAGTGTTCTTCATCCTCTCCTTTTAAAATACTTGATCTGATTATTGTTTTCTAAAAGCACTGTTTCATTTGAATGTATGATGAGTTGTCTATTACATTAATCATTGAGTTATCCCATTGTTCCAAGCATACCTACACATTATTTTCTTAAGTTACCAAGAATCCTTAGCCTACAACCCTAAGGATTTTCTTGGAGTGATAACATGTCCTACCTTCCATAGAGGACATAGAACCAAATTCTCAGAATGAGTTGGAAGAGGACACAATTTTGTAGAAGTGGTTCAGAATTACAATACCTGGGAAACATGACCTTTGTAATATTAGGTTGAAAGGGAAACTTCCATGAAAATAAAAGTGGTATTCCAAGGAGATGGTAGAGGAAACATTTCCTCACCTCATTCAGTTAAGATTTTTGGGATCAAAAGAATCCCTAAATGAGGAGGTATGATCCAAATTGGGTTATTATTTTATTTTCATCTATCTCAATGATTTCAGAGTGGGAACAATGGGAGGAATTACATTACACGGTCATTTTAATGACATGTCCCATGTTGGAAAATTGGGGTTTGAAGCCTTCCAGAGATATTTTAAGAATACAATGGAATTTTTGGGGATAAAAAATTCCACATATATATATTGGATCCCTTGAATTTATTCTATACATCAAGACATTTCCAATGGTGCAAACATCATGTCAATCGTAGCTTGTATGCAAAATTTATTCTTCCCATAAGTCTATTTACCATGTTGACCACCATGGTAAGAGTGGATGACACATTAGCCCCAATTATTGATGCATATGGGATTAGGCATGTATGGAACTTCAAGAAGATTATAGAAGGTACAAAACCTTATCACAACTAATGGTTGATGAAGTAAAAAACCTACCCCTAGATGGCTATCGAGCAATTTTAAATACTAGGCAACTAGGAGAAGGGGTTCCATTCTTTAGCATTATGTTGGTTCCATATTTGAGTATAGAACCTAGGACTGGCATTTTGAGAGAATAATAGAGGAGGAGATATTTTTTATCAACCATACATTCCACAATGTCAAAGGAAACTCCTCCAAGAGTGCCTCTTTCTTTGTACTTGCATTTGAAGAAAAGAGAGCAAAGAAACCTCACCTTCTAGCTAGGTTTTCTCCTACAATGGGCTTACCATGTTCTATCTTGTATTTATGGATGGTGTGTGAGTATTTTTTTATATTATCTATTTTTATCATTTCATCTATTTCATACATTTTAATAATAAAAGCAATAATTAAAAAATCTAAGATCTAAAGGAAATTAATCTTCCTAGTAAATATTTCAATATTTATTAGATCTATTGTGACGAATTGTTTAGTGGAATATCCACGATAGTTTAAAAATCAATAAATCAATAGAAAAATAAAAGAAATGAGAAAAATAACATGCCATCCACACACAAATTAACACAATATATATCTTTGGAAATCCAATACGGGAGAAAAGCTAGCTAGAAGGTGAGGCCTATTCTACGTTCTCTTTTCTTCATGTATGGAAATGTAGATACAAAGAAAGATGTACACACTACTGATTTGTATTTGACACTATATCCTATATGGATGATACAAAATATTTTCCATGTTTATTATTTTCTCAAAATACCATTCCTAGTTGATCTACTAAACTATGGAACAGGTATAATTCCAAAGAATGGAATCCTCTCCCCTACTAGGGACCTAAGATTTAACATAGCATGATAGCCATCTACAGTTAGGGTTTTCAACTCCTTATCCCTTCAATTAGTGATAAGGTTTTCAAACTTTTAGAATATATTTTAAATTATTCACATGGATATCCCCACATGTGTGAGTATTGGGGGATGATATGGAATCCACTCATATTATGGAGGTAAACAAGGTAGAGCAACTTGTGGTAGGCATAACGTTTGCATATGACCTCTGATTGACGTTATTTTTTCACCCTTGGAAATGTATCAGAGTGTATAAAACCATCAAGGGTGTGTGTGCAATTTATATACATTATAACACCCAAAAATGTTATTAATGCCTCAAAATGGTTTTGGAAGGTTCCAGACCCTAATTTTCCAAATCAATACCTACCACTAAAATTTCCATGTAAGATGATTCCTCCAATTTTTTCCACCCATAAATTATCAATATAGATGAAAAATTGTATGATGATCCAATATGGATCACTCAATATCTACGTTGTGGTCCCTATTCCTTTTGTTAAATTGTAGAAACCATAATCAAAATTCAATAAAATGGTAAAATTGAATTCAAATATTTTTGTGTGGTGCCTAGTTTCCAACTACCCAAGGATGATCTTGCATCATATATATTTTTCATCACAAATAATCCATTAATTTTTTCCCTCGTCAAAGTAAAAAATACATATAATTTGATGACATCCTTGAATTTTCTAAAGGAGCACCCATGCAGATATAATATATTAGGAGAATTTTCTAACCTTCCTTATCATTTAGATCCTGATTCATCCATTTGGAACACAACACCCTTGCTTGGAAGTGGGTTTACATAATTTTGATATACCCTTATGAAAACCTTTGTAGGAGACTTGATGCTCGACATTCCTTAATTTTTCATGCTCGACATCACTTAATCTTTAAATTTATTCTAATATTATATTATCTATTTTCCTCCATTTTCTATTTTACCAATTCCCAATTTCCACATCTTTCTAGTGCACCAATGTTTGTAGCTCCTCTTATCTCAAATGTCAACATCCTTTCACTCAATGTACTATGCCTCCTTGTCCCTTGTCCCTTGCAATATTTTCCTCTTGTATTCACTTATGGATCATTATATAGAATCCTTAGTTGACGAGTTTGAATCTTCTTAAGCACCTTTGCATCTAAGATTTATGAAACTATTATAGGAATTCCTCATTAGCAAACCACAACCCTCCATCTTCCAACTATATAAAAATATTACCCTACCCAAATATGGAATTTATATGAATGAAGAAGCCTTACATTACTATATGTATTGATCCAGAATCAAATCCAAGAGTCCAATGGGGCTCAGAAAGGCCCAAAAATAAAAGTTCTAAGAATAGCTTCAAAATGGACGTGTTCATAGACCTCATTGATACAAACCCAAACTTGAATGGCCTCAAACAAACGTAGTATGCTCAAGTTATGGAGATCTGTTCATTTTTCCAAACTGACAAAAAAATGATGAATGTACAGTTTGTACAGTCCCACGTGGCATGGTTTGTATAGTTGACATGGAAAGGTTCATACAAATGATGTGGCAGGGTCCATACAACTAACATGGAAGGGTCTGTACAGATGATGTGGCAGGGTCCATACAGGTGATGTGGCAGGATGACTGGGCATACAGACAGATGACGTGTTAGTATGGTTGGTCCAATCAGGGAGTGACATGTGTCACCCTTACAGTGGTGACACATGGCACATATTTACAGGTTATGTGGCAGGTCTATACAATAAATACAACACGTGGTGTTTTCATGGACGGTATAGTTGGCAGAGAGGTGGACCATCCAGCTTCTGACATGTGGAAGATGATGTGGGCAAGTGGTGTGGTGCCACGTGGCCCAGACATGGGCTGCCACATGGAACCCAATCATTGGCTAAGGTTTTTTCAAAAAAGGTTGGACCTCCCAGGGTTTCAACACATGACCTCCGGTGGGGGGAAACGTCTTGGGTGTAGGTCAGGCTACCAACCCTTCTACCGTTTGGATCTTAACCAAATGTAGCAGTGTTAATATTTAAGTTGGAATGGTGTATACATTGGTGAGGATTAAAGCTAGGGCTAAGCCCCAGCCCCCGACGGATCCATGTGACCATGCCACCATGACCACTCCCTCCTTTTGAATTGTTCCCATGGGAATATGGAAATATCCCCTGGTCACAAAAATTACACAGAACCATTTCCTCCGATGTTTTGATGCGTAGTTGTGATATGTGACAACCCCCGATATCGGTCATATCGTCGGCCAATAAGACCAGTGTTTAAGTTTGGGGCGGTTTGATAGCATTGGAGCCCATTCGGTTGGGATAGCCCACTAACCAAGGGCACGACCAGGGGTTTAAACCAGGGGATTATCCCAGTACTTTGTGCGTGGAGGTCTAGGCTTTGGAGATATGTGCCTTCAACATAGGACTAGGGGTCGGGCTTAGCGGGCCAGCACGACCAACTTAGCGCCTGTCCACATGGTGGGATCTAATACGACCAAGGGGACAACGCCTAAGGGGATGAACCCTTATTTTCAGAAATGTGGGTTTTCAACTATAAAATAAGATTTTTAATGGATGTTGATGCAGATTTTGGAGATTTTGGCTAATATTGGGGGATATTGGGCCCTTTTTTTGGCTAGATCTTTGGGGCAAGTTGGGAGATGGTTACCAACTTCAGATATATATAAAATAGGCCTTATTGATACCATGGAGGGATATTCAGAGTAGGTTTATGCTAAATATCTTCCAAGCCAAAGCCATTTTTATGTAGGGAAGTTATTGAGGGGTGCACCTTTGCGGGCCATTGTTGGGAGCTCCGGTCATCCGATTTGAGTGTTGTTACTTATGTTGGGTTCTTGAGATCTGGTAAAACAAGACCATATCAGTTTTGTAAACTTTTGGCACTATTGTGATGTACTTATTGACATTTTAACAGAAATAAGAAAGCCTCACCCATTGAGACAAAGCCCCAAAGACGTAGGCGAGATTTTTGAACCCCGTTATCACATTGGTGTTATTGTTTGCTGTTATTTTATGATTCATTTAAGTTTTTTACATGTTCATATGGCTGCTATATTTCTTCTATAACTTCTTCCTCTTTCTTTAATCTTCCTAATTCTTTAATCAACACATGTATAATAACTCAACCATAGTCATGTAAAAGATCTTTTTGGATGAAGTGGCATCAGAGCTAGTTGACATTTGGATTTGAGTTTTGCTTGTTAACCAGGGAAAATCTACTTCGTGGTAAAGGAGAGATTGTTGAAGAGAATTCATTGATTGTATTGAGAAAGAGAACTTCTTAAAGCGAGAGGATGGCATCAGAAGAGGGACTTTCTCAGGATGAGAAAGAGTTTCGAATAACTTTCTTTTCTATGTTAGAGATGATGAAGGTTTTGTATGATGATTACTTGGAACGAAAGAGACCAGTTCTTGGTGAATTTTCAAAGGGAAAAAGTGAATAAGGAGATAATCCTCCTCATATTAATCCTTCACCTCCACCTCCACCTCCTTCTTCCCCTTCTTCTTCAAGTTCAAGTTCTAAATCCAATGCAAAGAAACATGTTCATAAACATAAGAATGAAATGCCTTTATTAAAACTTGATGTTAAATTTGAATTACCCATGTATGATGTTGAAGTTAATGCAGAGAGACTTGACAATTGGGTCAAACAAATGGAGGTCTATTGCAGTGTGCAATAGATCAAGGATGAGGCCACACAAATCAAGTTGGCATCATAGAGACATGCAGGCACATAACTCATCTAGTGGCAAAGCAAGTTGCAAAATGGAACGCAACAAGTGGGTAATGTATTTCCATCATGGAAAAGTTTTATTTCTGCACTTAGAAAGCAATTCTATCCTTTGTCTTATAAAGAGAAAGAATTAATTGAATGACAAGCTTTAAAACTAAGAGAAGGAAAAGTAGTGCAAGAATACACATATGGCTTTTGAAAAATGGCATTGATGTTAGATATTCCTTTACATACCCAATAAAGTCTTATGAAGTATGTAGGAGGTTTACCTACACATATTCAAAATATTGTATTCATGTTTGTACCAACTAATCTTGATGAGGTTTCTATTCAAGCGACATACATTGAAGCAGGGAAAACAGGTGTTGGTATATCATGGGAATCGCCTTCAAGGAAAGATGACAAAAGTAAGTGGCATGGAAAGAAGTCAAATACAGTGACGAGAAAGGAAGAGAGGCCCTATTGCAAGCATTGCAATAAAGAGGGGCATGATGAGGAAGGATGTTGGCAATTTCATCCTGAGAAGAGGCCAAAGTTATTCAATGAAATGAAGGGGAGGCAAAAAGTTGGAGCGGCAACAAGACCCATAGACTTGGGATTGGATTTAGGTGATGAATCAATGGTCTCATTGGTTGGTACGACAGGTAAAATTGGTGAAGGAATTGATTATAGAAGTAACTTGTTTCATATAAGGGTTATCATGAGACACACTAATATTGATACATTAATCTACAGTGGATCTCAATCTAACCTAATTTTAGAGGAATTACTTAAGCAATTGGGATTAAGAACACAAATACATCATAATCCCTACACACTTAAATGGATTAGAAACCATCATCAAATGCACATGACCAAACAATGCACATTAAAATTTTCTATTTCATCTAAGTATGTGGATGAGGTAACATGTGATGTAGTGCCACTAAGTGAATGTGGAATGGTCTTAGGCAGTCCATACTTATATGAGCGTAAAGCAATCTTCTACAAGGAAACTAATCAATATCATTTAACCAAAGAAGGTCAAGAATATGTGGTGCATGCTCATCATGTAAAGGCAAATAAAACTCTTCAAACAATGGAACAATTAAATAAGGTAGTTCAAGCAAGAAACAAACCTATAATTGTTTCAAATCAAGTAATTGATCTTAAGAAAGAATAGGAAATGATTGTTGAATGGAAAATCAATCACAATTTTCTTCAAGACAAGATTATGTCGTGCAAATATTACAAACATATAAGCTTGTTTGCAGTCATATTTTTGATTATATCAATAGTATTTTTGTCTACATGGATGGTAGTGGCTTCAGTAAGATGTGGTGGTGTTCAAATGGCTAACGATATGTTGCCAGTTGTAATGATTGTGTTACAGTTGATCTTGATGAGACAGGTGCATAGGACATAGTTCAAATACAGGGAACAAGTTGGGTGGGCTATCCTGAGCTCAATGACTGGTGAATAACCTTTTGGGGACCAAAAGGTCCTTTATTGGGGAGGTGTGATCTAGAATCAGATCCAGGAGCTTGATGGGGCTCAGAAAGGCCTAAAAATAAAAGTTCTCGGAATAGATTCAAAATGGATGTGTGCGTAGGCCTCATTGATAGGAACCCAACACAACTTAAACAAGCTAAAATGAACGTCGTATGCTCAAGTTATGGTGATTGTTCATTTTTCCAAACAGGCAAAAAAATGATGACTGTACAGTCCGTACAGTTCTACGTGGCAGGCTCCTTATAGCTAACATGGGTGGGTCCGTACAGGTAACGTGGCAGGGTCTGTAAAAATGACATGGAAGGGTCTGTATAGATGATGTGGCAGGATGAATGGGATTATAGATGGATGATGTGTTAGTACACTTGGGCAAATCAGGGAGTGACATGTGTCACCCTTGCAATGGTGACACATGGCACATCTGTACAGGTGATGTGGAAGGTCCGTACAATCCATACAACACGTGGTGCTTACATGGTTGGTACAATTGGTAAACAGGTGGACCATCCATCTTCTGATACACGATAGATGATGTGGGTGAGTGGTGTGGTGCCACGTGGCCCAGACATGGGATGCCACGTGGCACCCAATCATTGGCTAAGGTTTTTGAAAAGATGGTTGGACCTCCCAGGGTTTGACCATGTGACCTCCAGTGTGGAGAAACATCTTGGGTGTAGGTTGGGCTACTATCTCGCCTACCATTTGGATCTTAACCAAATGTGGCAGTGTTAATATTTAAGTTGGAATGGTGTATACATTGGCTTAGGTTAGGGTTGGGGCTAGTCCCTAACCACCGATGGATCCATACAACCATGCAACCATGACCACTCCCTCCATTTGAATTGTTCGCGTGGGAATATGGAAACAATCCCCAGTCGCAACCATTACATGGAGCCCTGTCCTACAATGTTTCAACGTGTATTTTTTATATGTGACAACCAGAGATCTCGATCATATCGCCAACCCATAAGATCGGTGTTTAAGTTCGACGTGGTTTGATAGAATTGGAGATCAATCATTTGGGATAGCCCACTGACCAAGGGTGCGACCAGGGGTTTAAACCAGTGGCTTAGCCTAGTACTTTTCATGTGGAGGTCTAACCTTTGGACACATGCGCCTTCAGCACGGGACTAGGGGTCGGGCTTAAGGGGCCAGTGCACCCAGCTTAGTGCCTGGCCACATGGCGGGATCTAATATGACCAAGGGGAAACGCCTAAGGGGATGCACCCTTATTTGCAGAAATGTGAGTTTTAAACTATAGCATAAATTGTTAATGGATTTTTATGCAGATTGTGGAGATTTTGGCTAATATTGGGGGATATTCGGCCCTTTTTTAGGCTAGATCTTGGGGGGAAGTTGGGAGATGGTTACTAACTTCAGATCTATATAAACCAGGCCTTCTTAAGGCCATGGAGGGAGATTTAGAGCAGGTTTATGCTGAAGTTTTTCCAAGCCAAAGCCAATTTTATGTAGGGAAGTTGTTGAGGATAACACCTTTGCGAGCCATTTCTGGGAGCTCCGGTCATCCGATTTGAGTGTCGTTTCTTCTATTTGGTTCTTGAGATATGGTAGAACACAACCATATCAATTTTGTAACCTTTTATCACTACTATCATGTACTTATGGATATTTGAAAAGAAACAAGACAACCTCACCCATTGAGACAAAGGCCCAGAGACGTAGGTGAGATTGTCGAACTCCGTTATCACATTGGTGTTATGGTTTGCTGTTGTTTTATCCTTCATTTCAGTTTTGTACATGTTCATATGGATGCTATATTTATTCTATAACTTCTTCCTCTTTCTCTAATCTTCCTAATTGGTTAATCAACACATGCATAATAGCTCAACCATAGTCGTGTAAAAGATCGTTTTGGATCATATATAGCCTCATATCCTACTTCTAAGAATGCCCTATTCTCACATAGGATTACTATTTTCTCTTAGATAGTAAGCATTTGGAAATAATTTCTCAATCATGGTGGTAGTATCAATACATACAATTGATAGTATACATTGAGATAAATAATACGGCCACCTACAAACCTATGAAAACATATATTAACACTTGGTAGGAATTTTCCAATTCTCTCTGATAGTGTTTTTACCCTCCTATATTGTAACGTACCCAACCACCCATAGGTCAGCCATGCTACTTCAAGCCCCCTTATGAACTAATTTTAAATTCTGATCAAATTTTTAATTAATAAAGATGCATGAAATATTCACATGAATAGATCAAGATTCAAGCTACAATATAAAATAAATGGACCATATGTCATGCACAACAATAACTAGCAAGCATGAATATTATATATACAAATTTAATAGATAAATAAATACATAATGGAAATAAATATATAGGTAAATGAAATCATGACAGAGAGAGAGAACTTATCTTTAATGAAATGAATCACCAACTAGTTGTAGAACAAGGATGTTCCACCCAATTGTAGACATTATTGTTCCAAGTCTCAACAACAATGTCACCCTGAGCCAGGGCTATGAGTCCACAAGGACGATTCCAGAGTATCACTCAGCTTACCAAACCAATCAGCACTCAAGATCTCACATGCTTCTTAGCACACACATCAATGAAAAGTACACCGACTCTCTTATATCTAGCTTGCACAAACCAAGAAAATGGACCACCTTTTCTACCATGAAATCCCTCAGGATGCCCACCTTCTCCCAGGGCTCTAGTGCATATGGTAAATAATCTACATGATGGTGGTGGGTATGTGTTATAATGTTTGCACGAGTAGTAGAGTTTGCATTGCACTGGACGTGTAGGGGGCTGAAATCCCCCCACGTGGGAGTTTGGGGGCAGTGCCCCCGAGAAATATTGTCCTATCTTGAGAAATGTGTCACATATTTAGGTGGTTTTTCAGCACATGGTTTATTTTCCGATGGTTTTCTATTTTCGATTAAGGAATTAGCGTTGTTGACTAATCCAAGTCATTGGGTTAGGGTTTTGGATGTCGTTGGCTCCTATATGTATATTGTATTGTAAACAATGTAAGACTATGAATGGATATAGAATATGCTGGTTTTCCCGTTTTGGGTTTCTAGGGGAAAAATCTCTGTGTAATGTTTATATTTTCCATTGTATATTTTCTGTTCTTTTACTGAAAATCCATTTGCAGTAGATATTGTACAAGGTTAAAATCTATAGATGGGACTCTTAGGATTTGTAGCTATGGGAAAAAAGTAACACATGATAATGCATCTCATACATGCAGGCATTAATTCATGGCTAGAATACACCAGCAGTCACTACTTCCAACCAAACCATGGCTCCTCTCCACAATTCGTTTTTCTCTCCCCAGCCAAGATCAAAAGGAATGAAGAATGAAGAGTGGGTGAAATAGTGAATGGATAAGCACCCAAACAACCCACAAGACATGTTTATATCTTTACTTTCGAATCAAGAACCACATGGCCTTCCCCAAGAAGCTCATGAAACCACTCCTCTCCATTAAACAATTATGGTTAGATAAAATATAAAATAAATTCTTAGCCCCTTAATTCCCCTCTCTTGTGGAATCATAGGCCTCTATAAATCTTATCCTTGTTTGTCTAGCAACCAATGATGTATTTATTATTAATAATGATCAAAACATTACATTTCATAGGCACATTGGCCTCTTTTAATTGTTTGGGAACT
>SNQJ01S0039014.1:2490-55309 GCA_010110895.2 Picea sitchensis | reverse complement strand
GGTTCTTGAGATATGGTAGAACACAACCATATCAATTTTGTAACCTTTTATCACTACTATCATGTACTTATGGATATTTGAAAAGAAACAAGACAACCTCACCCATTGAGACAAAGGCCCAGAGACGTAGGTGAGATTGTCGAACTCCGTTATCACATTGGTGTTATGGTTTGCTGTTGTTTTATCCTTCATTTCAGTTTTGTACATGTTCATATGGATGCTATATTTATTCTATAACTTCTTCCTCTTTCTCTAATCTTCCTAATTGGTTAATCAACACATGCATAATAGCTCAACCATAGTCGTGTAAAAGATCGTTTTGGATCATATATAGCCTCATATCCTACTTCTAAGAATGCCCTATTCTCACATAGGATTACTATTTTCTCTTAGATAGTAAGCATTTGGAAATAATTTCTCAATCATGGTGGTAGTATCAATACATACAATTGATAGTATACATTGAGATAAATAATACGGCCACCTACAAACCTATGAAAACATATATTAACACTTGGTAGGAATTTTCCAATTCTCTCTGATAGTGTTTTTACCCTCCTATATTGTAACGTACCCAACCACCCATAGGTCAGCCATGCTACTTCAAGCCCCCTTATGAACTAATTTTAAATTCTGATCAAATTTTTAATTAATAAAGATGCATGAAATATTCACATGAATAGATCAAGATTCAAGCTACAATATAAAATAAATGGACCATATGTCATGCACAACAATAACTAGCAAGCATGAATATTATATATACAAATTTAATAGATAAATAAATACATAATGGAAATAAATATATAGGTAAATGAAATCATGACAGAGAGAGAGAACTTATCTTTAATGAAATGAATCACCAACTAGTTGTAGAACAAGGATGTTCCACCCAATTGTAGACATTATTGTTCCAAGTCTCAACAACAATGTCACCCTGAGCCAGGGCTATGAGTCCACAAGGACGATTCCAGAGTATCACTCAGCTTACCAAACCAATCAGCACTCAAGATCTCACATGCTTCTTAGCACACACATCAATGAAAAGTACACCGACTCTCTTATATCTAGCTTGCACAAACCAAGAAAATGGACCACCTTTTCTACCATGAAATCCCTCAGGATGCCCACCTTCTCCCAGGGCTCTAGTGCATATGGTAAATAATCTACATGATGGTGGTGGGTATGTGTTATAATGTTTGCACGAGTAGTAGAGTTTGCATTGCACTGGACGTGTAGGGGGCTGAAATCCCCCCACGTGGGAGTTTGGGGGCAGTGCCCCCGAGAAATATTGTCCTATCTTGAGAAATGTGTCACATATTTAGGTGGTTTTTCAGCACATGGTTTATTTTCCGATGGTTTTCTATTTTCGATTAAGGAATTAGCGTTGTTGACTAATCCAAGTCATTGGGTTAGGGTTTTGGATGTCGTTGGCTCCTATATGTATATTGTATTGTAAACAATGTAAGACTATGAATGGATATAGAATATGCTGGTTTTCCCGTTTTGGGTTTCTAGGGGAAAAATCTCTGTGTAATGTTTATATTTTCCATTGTATATTTTCTGTTCTTTTACTGAAAATCCATTTGCAGTAGATATTGTACAAGGTTAAAATCTATAGATGGGACTCTTAGGATTTGTAGCTATGGGAAAAAAGTAACACATGATAATGCATCTCATACATGCAGGCATTAATTCATGGCTAGAATACACCAGCAGTCACTACTTCCAACCAAACCATGGCTCCTCTCCACAATTCGTTTTTCTCTCCCCAGCCAAGATCAAAAGGAATGAAGAATGAAGAGTGGGTGAAATAGTGAATGGATAAGCACCCAAACAACCCACAAGACATGTTTATATCTTTACTTTCGAATCAAGAACCACATGGCCTTCCCCAAGAAGCTCATGAAACCACTCCTCTCCATTAAACAATTATGGTTAGATAAAATATAAAATAAATTCTTAGCCCCTTAATTCCCCTCTCTTGTGGAATCATAGGCCTCTATAAATCTTATCCTTGTTTGTCTAGCAACCAATGATGTATTTATTATTAATAATGATCAAAACATTACATTTCATAGGCACATTGGCCTCTTTTAATTGTTTGGGAACTTTGGCCTTTCATAGATTAAAAAAATACATTATTTAATATGGGGCTCAAAAACACGGGGTATTACCCCTCCCCCTTATTTTGGCACTGTCCTTAGTGCATATACAAAACATAAAACAAAATTTCAAATTTTTTTCAAAAATTTACGGGTACTCTGCCCGCATGGCATCTTCATGCTCCCAAGTATCATCTTTAGGACTGTAGCAGTTCCACTAGACTTTTACCAGCTCTATAACCCGATTTTGAAGCATTTTGACTTTTCTATCCAATATTTGCATTGGTTGGACTTGAAAGTATCCCTCTGTCTCTACCTGAATCAAATGCCAATCAATAACATGGTTAGGATCATGTACATATTTTTTTTAGCAGAGAGACATGAAATACATTATGCACATTCATGGAGGCAGTAAATGCAAGCATGTATGCAACTTTCCCTATTCTATCCAATATCTCAAATGGACCACATAATCTGGATGCTATCTTTCTACAACTACCCAACTTTAAATAGCTCTTCTTTGGCTTCACTTTTAAAAGCACATGCTCCCCCACTTTAAATTCTATAGTTGTCCTATTCTTATCTGCATAAATTTTCTATATATCTTGAGCTACCTTTAAATTTTGCTTAATTCTAACCATGTGGTCTTCCATATCCTTGAGAAATCATGGCCCAAGAACCACTCTATTTGTTGGGTTTTCCCAACTCACTGGAGTATTGCATTTCCTACCATACAAAGATTCAAATGGGCTCATTTTCAATGAATCTTGATACCCGTTATTGTAGGAAAACTCAACCAAGTACAAGTAATATTCCCAATTAGATGGCTTATCCATATTCACATACATTCTCAACATGTCTTCAATTACTTGGTTGACTCTCTTTGTCTTCCCATCTGACCATGGATGGTATGTTGTGATAAAGTTCAGATTTGTACCAAATCCTTTAAACAATCCCCTCCATAAATTTAAATTAAACTGTATGTCTCTGTCAGGGACAATTTCCTTAGGTATCACATGCAACCTAGCAATCTCCCTCATGTAAATTTATGCAATATTAGTTGTTGTATTAGTCATTTTTACAGGAACAAAATGAGCATCCTCTTGACAATCAGAACTGAAATGGGTTGTAGCAAATCAATCCCGAGGCAACCTCGAACCACTTTGGATTGGAACGCTGCCCTCCCCCAACCCGAGAGGGATCTCTCGAAAAATGTCGAAAAAGAAATTGAAGTAAGCGTGAAATGGTGGGCAGATTTATGGGTAAAAGATGGTCTTGGATTTTTAGATTTTGGGGGTTAAACCAGGGAAATGGTCCATTAGGCATGGAGTCAAATGAAAACCGAATAAAGGAGACAATAGAAGAGATCATTTAACTTGCGAAAAGTGAGGCAAAGTAGGTCTATCTTTCAACGCTTTGATTGTCATGATGCGGTAGCGGAAATAAAAAGGAAAGGTCGACGTAGCAAAGGATATATGCAGAATTCTGAAAATGTAGATTGGTCTTACACCGTTGATAGCTGGTGAAGAGGAAAGACAATAAACAATTACAGAAAACCCAAATCCTTTCATTATAGTAGTGGTCGTACTAAATTATAACAAAGCACATCGGTTAGAAGAAAACAAAATGTAATGCAATCGTGATGGATCAAGGAAGACATAAATATATGGTAAAGACAATATCAGCTGTGAGTAAGGAACATATATAATGAAATCCAAACAGATTTAACACAACTGAAGAAGAGGAAAACATGCTGAAAGGAATCGACCGTGATGAATCTCACAGTCGCAAATAAAAAATCATATTTATTACTCCATTAATGGCTTACAAAAAACTCAGTCATTACAATGAAACCCTCTTGACAGATGTTTTCCTCTTCTTCAGTTGTGTTAAATCTGTTTGGNCTTTACATACATCAGTCTTTTAAAAGAAAAATAAAACTCTTTGTGTTCCAGGAATCTTAAACGGTTCATCTTCATGGCATTCTGTAACTTCCAGGCGCATATGTCGGCTCCTAGAAACATTACTAATCATTTGACCACTCGTCATTCCTGCTTTGGAACTTGGAAGCTGCGGTTTTTCTTTTCAATATAGGAATCCACCAACTTTCTGTTAACAATCTAGCAAGATGCCTTCACTGCAGTAATATAATCTGGTCAAGTTTATTGAAATGGTGATTGTATTTCCTCGAGGGTTATCCCTTTAGTTTCAGGCACCCATAGTGAAACAAATACAACAGTAAAAGAAGAAACAAGAGAATAAATCCAAAAATTCCCGGAAGTGCTCCACTCTAGATGTATTGATACATGTACATCTGCCACAATGCATGCTTGGTAACTCTTCCCACGATAGATATCCAAATCATGAGATATCCAGTGAGGTTCATTGTCGAACCCATAGTGAGAACCACCCATGGTGCACTGAACTCATTGATGAGACCGACAATTATGCCTGCGTTTGCACCCAAGTCCTTGAAAAAATACTGATGTAGTGATCACCTCCCTTTTCACTGGATTTTCAAATATGAATATAGAATTCAGAAGTAAGCATATGGGAAATTGATGAATATATGGAGAAGGTGAGTTGAAGTTGTTGGTTGTCATTTCGAGCTCTGCAAACGAGCATCTCTGTGGCCCTGTAGTAAGCCCTTGAATTCCCAAGAAGGAAAACATCCCGTACCATTTGAACAAATACCACCATCCCAGCCCAAACCAAGCAACCGCTAGAACGACCATGGCAAAGAGGATTCCGAGTGAGATATTCCATGGTCCGCTTGCATCATCTCGAGTGTAGAGTTGAGGCTGTGCATACCATTCATGCCGATCAACTGTGACCAGAACATAATTTCTTCGATGACGATCTACATGGCTTACAAATTCCAACGGAACTCGTTCTCCTCGAGATAACTTAGACAAAATAGATATAAAATCCTCAACTTGTTCTATTTCCTTCCTTGCCAATTTTTTTATGATTGAATGGCGAGAAACACCTACCCTTGACAAAATATACCCAGGTTCTGCAACATAGACTAGACCATAGTGAAATCAGAAATTCATGGCTTGTTGATATGATAGAGGATGAATAACACCACCACTCACTTCCCAGAAATAATCTGGAGTTAGAGAATGCAAGTTCTGGACCTGCGAGGTGACCTTTAAAGGAACACCACGTCTCTCAAGCTCCAAATCAATTTCGTTTCCGACACTATCATCAAGCAATGTCTCCAAAATGAAGAATTGAGTTATGACCTTGCCATTCACACGTACAAGTATATCCCCTGGCTCTAAATGATTGTTGGTTGGACCTCCAGGAACCACAGAATCCACGACGAGCATTCCTATCTCATTGGCAGAAGACACCTCTCTCACAAATTGCTCAGTGTCACGCTGAAGCCCTAAACGATATGTTTCATCAAATCATCTGAAATGTGCCTCAAGGAATGTGTACTACTTCCCATCCACCATTGCACTCATCCTTTCACCTCTACAAAAATTCCAATGCCCTTACCACCCGTTCCAGCAAAAGAAAAATGCAGATGAACTAGAAGATTTGTTGTCAGTGTTTAGTGCCACTGCCTGTCCATGGCAATTAATTACTGGTGAGCCACTCGAACCTCCTTTTGTCCCTGAAGCTGCCTGCATGTAAAAGATAATGAAGTCATTTTATCCATCTGGTTGGAATAGGCGTGTAGGAGGTAGGTGTTGATGTTATCGTTGTCATTATAAGACCTCATTATTGAGCTAAAACAGAGCGACGTGGATGCGTTTCGTATAATGCTCGGCAACCACATTCCATTGTTTGTCTCTAAAGCAGTTGTTGCCCGTCTTCCTCACCTGAATGGTAACGTCTTAGTCATCATACCAATGGTAACTCCACCAACGGTCTCCCCCGAAAGTCTGGCCGAATTTTCAGTCTGAAGGAGCAGCGTTATTTGAAACAACTGTCCGAGAATCAATTAACTGCAAGTTCTGGATTTTCGTTTTTAGTTT
This sequence comes from Picea sitchensis, assembly GCA_010110895.2. Taxonomy (NCBI): domain Eukaryota; kingdom Viridiplantae; phylum Streptophyta; class Pinopsida; order Pinales; family Pinaceae; genus Picea; species Picea sitchensis. Next base: position 49,215 of record SNQJ01S0039014.1, on the reverse strand, counting down.
ACTCACACTATACGGCAGCAGGCTCGTCCGGTAGGGCAATGACTTGGCAGTTTTGTTTTTTCCCATATAAGTAGGATTGAAAAAAAGTTTATTCCATGCTGGTTTATGGAATCTTGTCGAGGATCGATCATTGTCGTCGACACTTTCCCCTCCAGATGCTTGATACCCATCGCTGGTACACCTTTGGAGCTTAGGAACTTTGGTAATAATGCATGAAGGATATACTGAATTCGTTGAAATCTCTTGATGGCCTGATATTGATTCCCTGAAATGTTGAAGATCAGGCAAGGCAGGACTGCTTTCAGCTGATGATGGTATCAATCCACTCGTAGACATTGCCAGGTTAGATCTGAATGCACTGCGTGCCTCTAACTGTAGAGGAGCCAATCCAACAGAGCTCTCCATAATTGGCTGGTTGATATCCATAAGGTCGTTGTTGCCATTGAAATTTGACTTATTCATCGATTCAGAAGAAACTTTAGTTGACTTCAAAGAACTTCCAAAAGGGAAATTGTTAATGGAGGATTGTGTCCTGCCACGCTTGTAAATTCGTCTCTTGTTTTCAGCTAGATACTTTATTTCTCTGCTTAGATATCTACTGATGCTTTCCAAGCTACTATCTATCTCTATCACTATCATACCTTCTTGTTTGGATATGGGACGCAGAACTTTGGACTTCTTTCTTGCTTGAGAATCTACCCTTGAAACCTCTTCAACATTCATACGAGCTAGGGCCCAAGGAATTAGTTTCACTAGCCTCTTGCTCTTTTGTACCATTCGTTCACTAGGTGTCCTCTTAATACTTCCATTACCTACCTTGATAGAATACTTGATATTATCCGGTGGCAATACAACATTCTCGACAAATAGATGTGGGGGATTTCACCACGAGCCATGTTGCAAAGCATAAATTGAGCTTGGACCACTAAATGCTGAGACAGAGCTTGCATGTGACATTTGAGGACTCTGCGTTCCTTCATCCATATTTTTCTTCTCTTTCTCCCTCATTGCTACAATATAATCATACGTGCTGACACCCTTTTTTATGAGCAAAATGTGAAAGAAGAAACATTTTCCAAGAGGAAGTGTAGCAACCATAGCCAAAATAGTGCAAGAACCCAATACCACAATAAATGGTCCAAGAGAGAAACTACTGCCCAACTTAGACATAATATCCGCATCAAAGTGCCTCCGAATGAGAAAGCAGCGCACAAGTACAACGATTCCTATTGACCACTGTAGAATAAGCTGCGATGCAAGCCCAAATGTACAACTCCTGTCAATAATGAACGAGAGAGCCAAATGGGAAAGATGATTGTTTGTTGTTGACCAAAACAATTTCTTAAACCTCAAAGATTGTTTTGAACCAAAAGGAAGGGTGTTCAGTCCAAATGAACGTAGCGGCATCCAGAGGGGAGTGTCTTTATCCAGCACCAGAAATCTAATAGAATTTACTAGAAACATGTTTTGTTGGCTAAGGTGGAATGTTTGAGGAGGATTCATGAATATAAGAATCGATGACCTTGGTCCAGCTAAGGTTCTCTTGAACATATAATTGGTTCAACTTGTAGCACCTAAAAATTGTCTGTGACAGCAACATAACTGGAATCAAACCACCACCATGTACTGCAAAGACTCAAATATGTCTCAGATACTCAAAACGAGCATATAGTAGAAGGAACATGAATAATTAAAATAGATGAAAAGGGCAGCCTAGACTCCCCGCTGAAAAAATCCATGATCATTTTCAAACACATTAGGATGAAAATAATGAGTAGAGAAAATATTTAATATCTGTTACAACGTCGGCTCCCTCTAGGGATGGTACTTTCTTGTAAAGTGCCAAGAATGGTAGACAAGGTGCCTTCATCCATTGGGCGACCTTACGCGAAAGATGTAATTCTGAGTTCTCCTGCGAGTGAAATCACGACCATAAATTTTTAATGGAGTCGCCAGAGCATGTGCAACCAATATTTGCCTATGACTGACTTCTCAACCAGGCCATAAGACTATAACAATGTCGTTCTCCCAAGGATAGATATCAATTTCGAAAATCCCCGACAACGACGCCAAAAATGTTCACACTCAGAACTGAAATGGGTTGCAGCAAATCAATCCCAAGGCAACCTAGAACCACTTTGGATTGGAAGGCTGCCCTCCCCCAACCCGAGAGGGATCTCTCGAAAAATTTCACAAAATAAATTGAAGTAAGCGTGAAATGGTGGGCATATTTATGGGTAAAAGATGGTCTTGGATTTTTAGAGTTTGGGGGTTAAACCAAGGAAAGGGTCCATTGGGCATGGAGTCAAATGAAAACCGAAGAAAGGAGACAATAACAGAGATCATTTAGCTTGTGGAAAGTGAGGCAAAGTAAGTCTATCTTTCAGCGCTTTGATTGTCATGATGGGGTAGCATAAAGAAAAAGGAAAGGCCGACGTAGCAATGGATATATGCAGAATTCTAAAAATGCAGATTGGCCTTACACCGCTGATAGCTGGTGCAGAGGAAAGACAATAAACAATTACAGAAAACCCAAATACTTTCGTTATAGTAGTGTTCGTACTAAATTATAACGAAGCACATAGGTTAGAAGAAAACAAAATGTAATGAAATCGTGATGGATCAAGGAAGACATAAATATATGGTAAAGACAATATCAACTGTGAGTAAGGAACATATATAATGAAATCCAAACAGATTTAACAAAGCTGAAGAAGAGGAAAACATGCTGAAAGGAATCCACCGTGATGAATCTCACGGTCGTAAATAAAAAATCATCTTTATTACTCCATTAATGGCTTACAAAAAAATCATTCATTACAATGAAACCCTCTTGACAAATGTTTTCCCAGTGCTGCACTCATGCGCCCCCCACCCCTTTTCCTTTACATACATCAGTCTTTTAAAAGAAAAATAAAACTCTTTGTGTTCTAGGAATCTGAAACGGTTCGTCTTCATGGCATTCTGTAACTGCCAGGCGCATCTTCTAGCTCCTATAAATGTTACTAATCATTTTACCACTCGTCATTCCTTCTTTGGCACTTGGAAGCTGCGGTTTTGCTTTTCAATATCGGAATCCACCAACTTTTTGTTAACAATCTAGCAAGATGCCTTCACTGCAGTAATATAATCTGGTCAAGTTTATTGAAATGGTGATTGTATTTCCTCAAGGGTTCTCCCTTTAGTTTCAGCCACCCATAGTGCAACAAATACAACAGTAAAAGCAACAACAAGAGAATAAATCCAAAAAGTCCCGGAAGTGCTCCACTCTAGATGTATTGATACATGTACATCTGCCACAATGCAGGCTTGGCAACTCTGCCCGTGACAGATAGCCAAATCATGAGATATCCAGTGAGGTTCATCGTCGAACCCATAGTGAGAACCACCCATGGTGCACTGAACTCATTGATGAGACCGACAATTATGCTTGCGTTTGCACCCAAGTCCTTGAAAAAAGCCTGATGTAGTGATCACCTCCCTTTTCACTGGATTTTCAAATATGAATATAGCATTCAGAAGTAATCATATGGGAAATTGATGAATATATGGAGAAGGTAAGTTGAAGTTGTTGGTTTCCATTTCGATCTCTGCAAATGAGCATCTCTGCGGCCCTGTAGTAAGCCCTTGAATTCTCAAGAAGGAAAACATCTCTTACCATTTGAATAAATACCACCATCCCAGCACAAAGCAAGCAACCGCTAGAACGACCATGGCGAAGAGGATTCCGAGTGAGAGATTCCATGGTCCGCTTGCATCATCCCGAGTGTAGAGTTGAGGCTGTGCATACCATTCATGCCGATCAACTATGACCAGATCAGAATTTCTTCGACGACGATCTACATGGATTACAAATTCCAAGGGAACTCGTGCTCCTCGAGATAACTTAGACAAAATAGATATAAAATCCTCAACTTGTTCTATTTCCTTCCCTGCCAATTTTTTTATGATTGAATGGCGAGCAACACCTGCCCTTGACAACATATACCCAGGTTCTGCAACATATACTAGACCATAGTGAAAGAAGAAATTCCTGGCATGTTGATATGATAGAGGATGAATAACACCACCACTCACTTCCCAGAAATAATCTGGAGTTAGAGAATGCAAGTTCTGGACCTGCGAGGTGAGCTTTAAAGGAACACCACATCTCTCTAGCTCCAAATCAATTTTGTTTCCGACACTATCATCAAGAAATGTCTCCAAAATCAAGAATTGAGTTACGAACTCGCTATTCACACGTACAAGTATATCCCCTGGCTCTAAATGATTGTTGGTTGGACCTCCAGGAACCACAGAATCCACGACGAGCATTCCTGTCTCATCGGTAGAAGAAGCCTGTCTCACAAATTGCTCAGTGTCACGTTGAAGCCCTAAATGACGTGTTTCATCAAATCATCTTAAATGTGCCTTGAGGAATGTGTACTGCTTCCCATCCACCATTTCACTCATCCTTGCACCTCTGCAAAAATTCCAATGCCCTTACCACCCGTTCCAGCGGAAGAAAAATGAAGATGAACTAGAAGATTTGTTGTCAGCGTTTAGTGCAACTACCTGTCCATGGAAATTAATTATTGGTGAGCCACTCGAACCTCCTTTTGTCCCTGAAGCTGCCTACATGTAAAAGATAATGAAGTCATTGTATCCATTTGGCTGGAATAGGCGTGTAGGAGGTAGGTGTTGATGTTATCATTGTCATTAGAAGACCTCATTATTGAGCTAAAACAGAGCGACGTGGATGTGTTTCGTATAATGCTCGGCCACCGCGTCCCATTGTTTGTCTCTAAAGAAGTCATTGCCCCTCTTCCTCGCCTGAGTGGTAACGTCTTAGTCATCATACCAATGGTAATGCCACCAATGGTCTCCCCCGAAACTCTGGCCGAATTGTCAGTCTGAAGGAGAAGCGTTATTTGAAACAACTATCCGAGAATCAATTGACTGCAAGTTATGGATTTCCATTTTTAGTTTACTCACACTGTATGGCAACAGGCTCGTATGGTAGGGCAATAACTTGGTAGTTTTGTTTTTTCCCATATAAGCAGGATTGAAAAGCAGTTTATTCCATGGTGGTTTATGGAATCTTGTCGAGGATCGATCACTGTCGTCGGCACTTTCCGCTCCAGATGCTTCATACCCATCGCTGGTAGACCATTGGAGCTTAGGACCTTTGGTAATAATGCATGAAGGAGATACTGAATTCGTTGAAATGTCTTGATGTCCTGATATTGATTCTCTGAAATGTTGAAGATCAGGCGAGGCAAGACTGCTTTCAGCTGATGATGGTATCAATCCACTCGTAGACATTTCCAGGCTAGATCTGAATGCACTACGTGCCTCTAACTGTAGAGGAGCCAATCCAACAGATCTCTCCATAATTGGTTGGTTGATATCCATAAGGTCGTCGTTGCCATTGAAATTTGACTTATTCATCGATTCAGAAGAAACTTTATTTGATTTCAAAGACCTTGCAAAAGGGAAATTGTTGATGGAGGATTGTGTCCTGCCACGCTTGTAAATTCGTCTCTTGTTGTCAACTAGATACTTTATTTCTCTACTTATATCTCTACTATTGCTTTCCAGGCTACTGTCTCTCTCTATCACTCTCATACCTTCTTTTTTGGATATGGGACGCAGAACTTTGGACTTCTTTCTTGCTTGACCAGCTACCCTTGAAACCTCTTCAGCATTCATACGAGCTAGGGCCCAAGGACTTAGTTTCACTGGACTCTTGCTCTTTTGTACCATTAGTTCACTAGGTGTCCTCTTAATACTTCCATTACCTACCTTGATAGAAGACTTGATATTATCCTGTGGCAATACAACATTCTCGACAAATAGCTTTGGGGGATTTCACCACGAGCCATGTTACAAAGCATTAATTGAGCTTGGACCACTAAATGTTGAGACAGAGCTTGCATGTGACATTTGAGGACTCTGTGTTCCTTCATCCATATTTTGTTTCTCTTGCTCCCTCATTTCTACAATATAATCATACGTGCTAACACCCTTTTTTATGAGCAAAATGTGAAAGAACATAATTTGTCCACGAGGAAGTGTAGCAACCATAGCCAAAATAGTGCAAGAACCTAATACCACAATAAATGGTCCAAGAGAGAAACTGCTGCCCAACTTAGACATAATCTTCGCATCAAAGTGCCTCCGACCGAGAAAGAAACACACAAGTACAACGATTCCTATTGACCACTATAGAATAAGCTACGATGCAAGCCCAAATGTACAACTCCTGTCAATAATGAACGAGAGAGCCAAATGGGAAAGATGATTATTTGTTGTTGACCAAAACAATTTCTTAAACCTCAAAGATGGTTTTGAACCAAAAGGAAGGGTGTTCAGTCCAAATAAACGTAGCGACATCCAGAGGGGAGTGGCTTTATCCAGCACCAGAAATCTAATACAATTTACTAGAAACATGTCTTGTTGGCTAAGGTGGAACGTTTGAGGAGGATTCATGAATATAAGAATCGATGACCTCGGTCCAGCTAAGGTTCTCTTGAACAGATAATTGGTTCAACTTGTAGCACCTAAAAATTGTCTGCGACAACAACATAACTGGAATTAAACCACCACCATGTACTGCAAAGCCTCAAATACATCTCAGATACTTGAAACGAGCATATAGTAGAAGGAACATGAATAATTAAAATAGATGAAAAGGGCAGCCTAGACTCCCCGCTAAAAAAATCCATGATCATTTTCAAACACATTAGGAAGAAAATAATGAGTACAGAAAATATTTAATATCTGTTACAACATCGGTTCCCTCTAAGGATGGTATTTTCTCGTAAAGTGCCAAGAATGGTAGACCAAGTCCCTTCATCCATTGGGTGACCTTACTTGAAAGATGTAATTCTGAGTTCTCCTGCTAGTGAAATCACCACCAGAAATTTTTAATGGAGTTGCCAGAGCATGTGCAACCAATATTTTCCTATGACTGACTGCTCAACCAGGCCATAGGACTATAACAACGTCGTTCTCCCAGGGATAGATATCAACTTCAAAAATCCCCGGCAATGGTGCCAAAAATGTTGACACTCAGAACTGAAATGGGTTGCAGCAAATCAATCCCGAGGCAACCTCGAACCACTTTGGATTGGAAGGCTGCCCTCCACCAACCCGAGAGGGATCTCTCAAAAAATGTCACAAAATAAATTTAAGTAGGCGTGAAATGGTGGGAAGATTTATGCGTAAAATATGGTCTTGGATTTTTAGAATTTGGGGGTTAAACCAGGGAAATGGTCCATTGGGCATGGAGTCAAATGAAAACCAAAGAAAGGAGACAATAGCAGAGATCATTTAACTTGCGGAAAGTGAGGCAAAGTAAGTCTATCTTTCAACGGTTTGATTTTCATGATGCGGTAGCGGAAATAAAAAGGAAAGATCGACGTAGCAAAGGATATATTCATAATTCTGAATATGCAGATTGGTCTTACATCGTTGATAGTTGGTGCAGAGGAAAGACAATAAACAATTACAAAAAACCCAAATCCTTTCGTTATAGTAGTGGTCGTACTAAAGTATAACGAAGCACATTGGTTAGAAGAAAACAAAATGTAATGCAATAGTAATGGATCAAGGAAGACATAAAGATATGGTAAAGACAATATCAACTGTGAGTAAGGAACATATATAATGAAATCCAAATAGATTTAACACAGCTGCAGAAGAGGAAAACATGCTGAAAGGAATCGACCGTGATGAATCTCATAGTCGCAAATAAAAAATCATCTTTATTACTCCATTAATGGCTTACAAAAAACTCAGTCATTACAATGAAACCCTCTTGACAGAGGTTTTCCCAGTGCTGCGCTCATGCACCCCACCCCATTTCCTTTACATACATCAGTCTTTTAAAAGAAAAATAAAACTCTTTGTGTTCCAGGAATCTGAAACGGTTCGTCTTCATGGCATTTTGTAACTGCCAGGTGCATCTTCTAGTTCCTGGAAACGTTACTAATCGTTTGACCATTCGTCATTCCTTCTTTGGCACTTGGAAGCTGCAGTTTTGCTTTTCAATATCGGAATCCACCAACTTTTTGTTAACAATCTAGCAAGATGCCTTCACTGCAGTAATATAATCTGGTCAAGTTTATTGAAATGGTGATTGTATTTCCTCGAGGGTTCTCCCTTTAGTTTCAGGCACCCATACTGCAACAAATACAACAGTAAAAGAAGCAACAAGAAAATAAATCCAAAAAGTCCCGGAAGTGCTCCACTCTTGATCTATTAATACATGTCCATCTACAACAATGCAGGCTTGGCAACTCTGCCCGTGACATATAGCCAAATCATGAGATATCCAGTGAGGTTCATCGCCAAACCCATAGTGAGAAGCACCCATGGTGCACTGAACGCATTGATGAGACTGGAAATTATGCCTACGTTTTCACCCATGTCCTTGAAAAAAGCCTGATGTAGTGATCACCTCCCTTTTCACTGGATTTTCAAATATGAATATAGCATTCAGAAGTAAGCATATGGGAAATTGATGAATATATGGAGAAGGTGAGTTGAAGTTGTTGGTTGTCATTTCAATCTCTGCAAACGAGCATCTCTGCGGCCCTGTAGTAAGCCCTTGAATTCCCAAGAAGGAAAACATCTCGTACCGTTTGAACAAATACCACCATCCCAGCCCAAAGCAAGCAACCGCTAGAACGACCATGGCAAAGAGGATTCCGAGTGAGAGATTCCATGGTCCGCTTGCATCATCTCGAGTGTAGAGTTGAGGCTGTGCATACCATTCATGCCGATCAACTATGACCAGAACATAATTTCTACCCTTGAATCTCAAGAAACACCTACCCTTGACAACATATACCCAGGTTCTGCAACATATACTAGACCACAGTGAAAGAAGAAATTCCTAGCCTGTTGATATGATAGAGGATGAATAACACCACCACTCACTTCCCAGAAATAATATGGAGTTAGAGAATGCAAGTTCTGGACCTGTGAGGTGACATTTAAAGGAACACCACGTCTCTCAAGCTCCAAATCAATTTCGTTTCCGACACTATCATCAAGCAATGTCTCCAAAATCAAGAATTGAGTTACGACCTCACCATTCACATATACAAGTATATCCCCTGGCTCTAAATGATTGTTGGCTGGACCTCCAGGAACCAAAGAATCCATGACGAGCATTCCTGTCTCATCGGCAGAAGAAGCCTGTCTCACAAATTGCTCAGTGTCACGTTGAAGCCCTAAACAACGTGTTTCATCAAATCATCTGAAATGTGCCTCGAGGAATGTGTACTGCTTCCCATCCACCATTGCACTCATCCTTGCACCTATGCAAAAATTCCAATTCCCTTACCACCCGTTCCAGCGAAAGAAAAATGCAGATGAACTAGAAGATTTGTTGTCAGCATTTAGTGCAACTGCCCGTCCATGGAAATTAATTACTGGTGAGCCACTCGAACCTCCTTTTGTCCATGAAGCTGCCTGCATGTAAAAGATAATGAAGTCATTGTATCCATCTGGTTGGAATAGGAGTGTAGGAGGTAGGTGTTGTTGTTATCGTTGTCATTAGAAGACCTCATTATTGAGCTAAAACAGAGCGATGTGGATGCATTTCATATAATGCTCGGTCGTCGCATCCCATTGTTTGTCTCTGAAGAAGTCGTTTATCCTCTTCCTCGCCTGAATGGTAATGTCTTAGTCATCATACCAATGGTAATGCCACCAACGGTCTCGCACGAAAGTCTGGCCGAATTGTCAGTCTGAAGGAGCAGCGTTATTTGAAACAACTGTCTGAGAATCAATTGACAACAAGTTCTAGATTTCCGTTTTTAGTTTACTCACACTGTACGGCAGCAGGCTCCTCCAGTAGGGAAATGACTTGGCAGTTTTTTTTTTTCCCATATAAGCAGGATTGAAAAGAAGTTTATTCCATGGTGGTTTATAGAATCTTGTCGAGGATCGATCACTGTCGTCGGCACTTTCCCCTCCAGATGCTTCATACCCATCGTTGGTAGACCTTTGTATCTTAGGACCTTTGGTAATAATGCATGAAGGAGATACTGAATTCATTGAAATGTCTTGATGGCCTGATATTGATTCCCTATAATGTTGAAGATCAGGCGAGGCAAGACTGCTTTCAGCTGATGATAGTATCAATCCACTCGTAGACATTGCCAGGCTAGATCTGAATGCACTGCGTGCCTCTAACTATAGAGGAGCCAATCCAACAGAGCTCTCCATAATTGGTTGGTTGATATCCATAATGTCGTCATTGCCATTGAAATTTGACTTATTCATCATTCGGAAGAAACTTTAGTTGACTTCAAAGACCTTGCAAAAGGGAAATTGTTGATGGAGAATTGTGTCCTGCCATGCTTGTAAATTCCTCTCTTGTTGTCAGCTAGATAGTTTATTTATCTGCTTAGATCTCTATTGCTATTTTCTAGGCTACTGTCTGTCTCTATCACTGTCATACCTTCTTGTTTGGATATGGGATGCAGAAATTTGGAGTTATTTATTTCTTGAGCAACTACCCTTGAAATCTCTTCATCATTCATACGAGCTAGGGCCCAAGGACTTAGTTTCACTGACCTCTTTCTCTTCTGTACCATTCGTTCACTAGGTTTCCTCTTAATACTTCCATTACCTACCTTGATAGAAGACTTGATATTATCTGGTGGAAATACAACATTCTCGACAAATAGCTGTGGGGAATTTAACCACGAGCCATGCTGCAAAGCATTAATTGAGCTTGGACCACTAAATGCTGAGACAGAGCTTGCATGTGACATTTGAGGACTCTGTGTTCCTTCATAAATATTTTTCTTCTCTTTCTCCCTCATTGCTACAATATAATCATATGTGCTGACACCCTTTTTTATGAGAGAAATGTGAAAGAAGAAAAGTTGTCTAAGAGGAAGTGTAGAAACCATAGCCAAAATAGTGTAAGAACCCAATACCTTAATAAACGGTCCAAGAGAGAAACTACTGCCCAACTTAGACATAATCTTTGCATCAAAGTGCCTCCAACCGAGAAAGCAACGCACAAGTACAACGGTTCCTATTGACCACTACAGAATAAGATGCGATGCAAGCCCAAATGTAAAACTCCTGTCAATAATGAAGGAGAGAGCCAAATGGGCAAGATGATTGTTTTTTGTTGACCAAAACAATTTCTTAAACCTCAAAGATGGTTTTGAACCAAAAGGAAGGGTGTTCAGTCCAATTGAACGTAGCGACATCCAGAGGGGAGTGGCTGTATTCAGCACCAGAAATCTAATAGAATTTACTAGAAACATGTCTTGTTGGCTAAGGTGGAATGTTTGAGGAGGATTCATGAATATAACAATCGATGACCACGGTCCAGCTAAGGTTCTCTTGAACAGATAATTGGTTCAACTTGTAGCACCTAAAAATTGTCTGCGACAACAACATAACTGGAATCAAACCACCACCATGTACTGCAAAGCCTCAAATACGTCTTAGATACTCGAAACAAGCATATAGTAGAAGGAACATGAATAATTAAAATAGATGAAAAGGGCAGCCTAGACTCCCTGCTGAAAAAATCCATGATCATTTTCAAAGACATTAGGATGAAAATAATGAGTAGAGAAAATATTTAATATCTGTTACAACATCGGCTCCCTCTAAGGATGGTACTTTCTCGTAAAGTGCCAAGAATGGTAGACTAGGTGCCTTCATCCATTTGGCCACCTTACGTGAAAGATGTAATTCTGAGTTCTCTTGCCAGTGAAATCACCACCAGAAATTTTTAATGGAGTCGCCAGAGCATGTGCAACCAATATTTGCCTATGACTGATTTCTCAACCAGGCCATAGGACTATAACAATGTCATTCTCCAAGGGATAGATATCAACTTCGAAAATCCCCGACAACGGTGCCAAAAATGTTGACACTCGGAACTGAAATGGGTTGCAACAAATCAATCTCGAGGCAACCTCAAAGCACTTTGGATTGGAAGGCTGCCCTCCCCCAACCCAAGAGGGATCTCTCGAAAAATGTCAAAAAATAAATTGAAGTAAGCGTGAAATGGTGGGCAGATTTATGGGTAAAAGATGGTCTTGTCTTTTTAGTGTTTGGGGGTTAAACCAGGGAAATGGCCCATTGGGCATGGAGTCAAATGAAAACCGAAGAAAGGAGACAATAGCAGAGATCATTTAACTTGCGGAGAGTGAGGAAAAGTAAGTCTATCTTTCAGCGCTTTGATTGTCATGATGCGGTAGCGGAAAGAAAAAGGAAATGACGACGTAGCAAAGGGTATATGCAGAATACTGAAAATGAAGATTGGTCTTACACCGCTGATAGCTGGTGTAGAGGAAAGACAATAAACAATTACAGAAAACACAAATCCTTTCGTTATAGTAGTGTTCGTACTAAAGTATAACAAAGCACATCGGTTAGAAGAAAACAAAATGTAATGCAATCGTGATGGATCAAGGAAGACATAAAGATATGGTAAAGACAATATCAACTGTGAGTAAGGAACATATATAATGAAATCCAAACAGATTTAACACAACTGAAGAAGAGGAAAACATGCTGAAAGGAATCGACCGTGATGAATCTCACAGTCGCAAATATAAAATCATCTTTATTACTCCATTAATGGCTTACAAAAAACTCAATCATTACAATGAAACCCTCTTGACAGAGTTTTTCCCAGTGCTGCGCTAATGCGCCACCCCCCCCATTTTCCTTTACATACATCAGTCTTTTAAAAGAAAAATAAAACTCTTTGTGTTCCAGGAATCTGAAACGGTTCATCTTCATGGCATTCTGCAACTGCCAGGTGCATCTGCCAGCTCCTGGAAACGTTACTAATCGTTTAACCACTTGTCATTCCTTCTTTGGCATTTGGAAGCTGCGGTTTTGCTTTTCAATATCGGAATCTACCAATTTTATGTTAACAATCTAGCAAGATGCCTTCACTGCAGTAATATAATCTGGTCAAGTTTATTGAAATGGTGATTGTATTTCCTCGAGGGTTCTCCCTTTAGTTTCATTCACCCATAGTTCAAAAAATACAACAGTAAAAGCAGCAACAAGAGAATAATTCCAAAAAGTCCCAGAAGTGCTCCACTCTAGATGTATTGATGCATGTACATCTGCCACAATGCAGGCTTGGCAACTCTGCCCGTGACAGATAGCCAAATCATGAGATATCCAGTGAGGTTCATCGGCTCCCTCTAAGGATGGTACTTTCTCGTAAAGTGCCAAGAATGGTAGACCAGGTGCCTTCATCCATTTGGCCACCTTACGTGAAAGATGTAATTCTGAGTTCTCTTGCCGGTGAAATCACCACCAGAAATTTTTAATGGAGTCGCCAGAGCATGTGCAACCAATATTTGCCTATCACTGATTTCTCAACCAGGCCATAGGACTATAACAATGTCATTCTCCAAGGGATAGATATCAACTTCGAAAATCCCCGACAACGGTGCCAAAAATGTTGACACTCGGAACTGAAATGGGTTGCAACAAATCAATCCCGAGGCAACCTCGAACCACTTTGGATTGGAAGGCTGCCCTCCCCCAACCTGAGACGGATCTCTCGAAAAATGTCACAAAATAAATTGAAGTAAGCGTGAAATGGTGGGAAGATTTATGGGTAAAAGATGGTCTTGGATTTTTAGAGTTTGCGGGTTAAACCAGGGAAATGGTCCATTGGGCATGGAGTCAAATGAAAACCGAAGAAAGGAGACAATAACAGAGATCATTTAACTTGTGGAAAGTGATGCAAAGTAAGTTTATCTTTCAGCGCTTTGATTTTCATGATGCAGTAGTGGAAAGAAAAAGGAAAGGCAGACGTAGCAAAGGATATATGCAGAATTCTGAAAATGCAGATTGGTCTTACACCGTTGATAGCTGGTGCAGAGGAAAGACAATAAAAAATTACAGAAAACCCAAATCCTTTCGTTATAGTAGTGGTCATACTAAAGTATAACGAAGCACATCGGTTAGAAGAAATCAAAATGTAATGCAATCGTGATGGATCAAGGAAGACATAAAGATATGGTAAAGACAATATCAACTGTGAGTAAGGAACATATATAATGAAATCCAAACTGATTTAACATAGCTAAAGAAGAGGAAAACATGGTGAAAGGAATCGACCGTGATGAATCTCACAGTCGAAAATAAAAAATCATGTTTATTACTCCATTAATGGCTTACAAAAAACTCAGTCATTACAATGAAACCCTCTTGACAGAGGTTTTCCCAGTGCTACGCTCATGCGCCCCCCCCCCCCTTTTCCTTTACATACATCAGTCTTTTAAAAGAAAAATAAAACTCTTTGTGTTCCAGGAATCTGAAACAGTTCGTCTTCATGGAATTCTGTAACTGCCAGGCAGATCTGCCAACTCCTGGAAACGTTACTAATCGTTTGACCACTCATCCTTCCTTCTTTGGCAGTTGGAAGCTGCGGTTTTTCTTTTCAATATCGGAATCCACCAACTTTTTGTTAACAATCTAGCAAGATGCCTTCACTGCATTAATATAATTTGGTCAAGTTTATTGAAATGGTGATTGTATTTCCTCGAGGGTTATCCCTTTAGTTTCAGGCACCCATAGTGCAACAAATACAATAGTAAAAGAAGCAACAAGAGAATAAATCCAAAAAGTCTCGGAAGTGCTCCACTCTAGATGTATTGATACATGTACATCTGCCACAATGCAGGCTTGGCAGCTTTGCCCGTGAGAGATAACCAAATCATGAAATATCCAGTGAGGTTCATCATCGAACCCATAGTGAGAACCACCCATGGTGCACTGAACTCATTGATGAGACCGACAATTATGCCTGAGTTTGCACCCAAGTCCTTCAAAAAATCTTGATGTAGTGATCACCTCCCTTTTCACTGGATTTTCAAATATGAATCTAGCATTCAGAAGTAAGCATATGGGAAATTGATGAATATATGGAGAAGGTGAGTTGAAGTTGTTGGTTTCTGTTTCGAGCTCTGCAAACGAGCATCTCTGCGGCCCTGTAGTAATCCCTTGAATTCCTAAGAAGGAAAACATCCTGTACCGTTTGAACAAATACCACCATCCTAGCCCAAAGCAAGCAACCTCTAGAACGACCATGGCGAAGAGGATTCCGAGTGAGAGATTCCGTGGTCCGCTTGAATCATCTAGAGTGTGGAGTTGAGGCTGTGCATACCATTCATGCTGATCAACTGTGATCAGAACAGAATTTCTTTGACGACGATCTACATGGCTTACAAATTCCAACGGAACTCGTGGTCCTCAAGATAACTTAGACAAAATAGATATAAAATCCTCAACTTGTTCTATTTCCTTCCCTGCCAATTTTTTTATGATTGAATGGCGAGCAACACCTGCCCTTGACAACATATACCCAGGTTCTGCAACATAGACTAGACCACAGTGAAAGCATAAATTCATGGCCTGTTGATATGATAGAGGATGAATAACACCACCACTCACTTCCCAGAAATAATCTGGAGTTAGAGAATGCAAGTTTTGGACCTGCGAGGTGACCTTTAAAGAAACACCACGTCTCTCAAGCTCCAAATCAATTTCGTTTCCGACACTATCATCAAGCAATGTCTCCAAAATCAAGAATTGAGTTATGACCTCACCATTCACACGTACAAGTATATCCCCTGGCTCTAAATGATTGTTGGCTGGACCGCTAGGAACCATAGAATCCACGACGAGCATTCCTGGCTCATCGGCAGAAGAAGCCTATATCACAAATTGCTCAATGTCACGCTGAATCCCTAAACAATGTGTTTCATCAAATCATATGAAATGTGCCTCGAGGAATGTGTACTACTTCCCATCCACCATTGCACTCATCCTTGCACCTCTGCAAAAATTCCAATGCCCTTACCACCCGTTCCAGTGGAAGAAAAATGCATATGAACTAGAAGATTTGTTGTCAGTGTTTAGTGCAACTGCCTGTCCATGGAAATTAATTACTGGCAAGCCACTTGAACCTCCTTTTGTCCCTGAAGCTACCTACATGTAAAAGATAATGAAGTCATTGTATCCATCTGGTTGGAATAGGCGTGTAGGAGGTAGGTGTTGATGTTATCGTTGTCATTAGAATACCTCATTATTTAGCTAAAACAGAGCGACGTGGATGCGTTTTGTATAATACTCGGCCGCCGCGTCCCATTGCTTGTCTCTGAAGCAGTCGTTGCCCCTTTTCCTCCCCTGAATGGTAACGCCTTAGTCATCATACCAATGGTAATGCCACCAACGGTCTCCCCCGAAAGTCTGGCCGAATTGTCAGTCTGAAGGAGCAGTGTTATTTGAAACAACTGTCCGAGAATCAATTGACTGCAAGTTCTGGATTTTCGTTTTTAGTTTACTCACACTGTACGGCAGCAGGCTCGTTCAGTAGGGAAATGACTTGGCAGTTTTTTTTTTCCCCATATAAGCAAGATTGAAAAGAAGTTTATTCCATGGTGGTTTATGGAATCTTGTTGAGGATCGATCTCTGTCGTCGGCACTTTCCCCTCCATATGCTTCATACCCATCGCTGGTAGACCTTTGAAGCTTAGGAACTTTGGTAATAATGCATGAAGGAGATACTGAATTCGTTGAAATGTCTTGATGGCCTGATATTGATTCCCTGAAATGTTGAAGATCAGGCAAGGAAAGACTTCTTTCATCTGATGATGGTATCAATCCACTCGTAGACATTGCCAGGCTAGATCTGAATGCACTGCGTGCCTCTAACTGTAGAGGAGCCAATCCAACAGAGCTCTCCATAATTGGCTAGTTGATATCCATAAGGTCATCGTTGCCATTGAAATTTGAATTATTCATCGATTCAGAAGAAACTTTAGTTGACTTCAAAGACCTTGCAAAAGGGAAATAGTTTATGGAGGATTGTGTCCTGCCACGCTTGTAAATTCGTCTCTTGTTGTTAGCTAGATACTTTATTTCTCTGCTTAGATCTCTACTGCTGCTTTCCAGGCTACTCTCTATCTCTATCACTATCATACCTTCTTGTTTGGATATGGGACACAGAACTTTGGACTTCTTTCTTTCTTGAGCAGCTACCCTTGAAACCTCTTCAGCATTCATATGAGCTAGGGGCCAAGGACTTAGTTTCACTGGCCTCTTTCTCTTTTGTACCATTCATTCACTAGGTGTCCTCTTAATACTCCCATTACCTACCTTGATAGAAGACTTGACATTAACCGGTGGCAATACAACATTCTCAACAAATAGCTGTGGGGGATTTCACCACGAGCCATGTTGCAAAGCATTAATTGAGCTCGGACCACTAAATGATGAGACAGAGCTTGAATGTGACATTTGAGGACTCTGTGTTCCTTCATCCATATTTTGCTGCTCTTTCTCCCTCATTGCTACAATATAGTCATACGTGCTGACACCCTTTTTTATGAGCAAAACGTGAAAGAATAAAAGTTGTCCAAGAGGAAGTGTAGAAACTATAGCCAAAATAGTGCAAGAACCCAATACCACAATAAATGGTCCAAGAGAGAAACTGTTGCCTAACTTAGACATAAACTTCGTATCAAAGTGCCTCCGACCGAGAAAGCAGCACACAAGTACAACGATTCCTATTGACCACTGCAGAATAAGCTGCGATGCAAGCCCAAATCTACAACTCCTGTCAATAATGAACGAGAGAGCCAAATGGGCAAGATGATTGTTTGTTGTTGACCAAAACAATTTCTTAAACCTCAAAGATGGATTTGAACCAAAAGGAAGGGTGTTCAGTCCAAATTAACATAGCGGCATCCAGAGGGGAGTGGCTTTATCCAGCACCAGAAATCTAATAGAATTTACTAGAAACATGTCTTGTTGGCTAAGGTGGAATGTTTGAGGAGGATTCATGAATATAAGAATCGATGACCTCGGTCCAGCTAAGGTTCTCTTGAACAGATAATTGGTTCAACTTGTAGCACCTAAAAATTGTCTGCGACAGCAACATAACTGGAATCAAACCACCACCATGTACTGCAAAGCCTCAAATAAGTCTTAGATACCCGAAACGAGCATATAGTAGAAGGAACATGAATAATTAAAATAGATGAAAAGGGCAGCCTAGACTCCCCACTGAAAAAATCCATGATCATTTTCAAACACATTAGGATGAAAATAATGAGTAGAGAAAATATTTAATATCTGTTACAACATCGGCTCCCTCTAAGGATGGTACATTCTTGTAAAGTGCCAAGAACAGTAGACCAGGTGCCTTCATCCATAAGGAGACCTTACGTGAAAGCTGTAATTCTGAGTTTTCCTGCCAGTGAAATCACCACCAGAAATTTTTAATGGAGTCGCTAGAGCATGTGCAACCAATATTTGCCTATGACTGACTGTTCAACCAGGCCATAGGACTATAACAATGTCGTTCTCCCAGGGATAGATATCAACTTCGAAAATCCCCGGCAACAGTGCCAAAAATGTTGACACTCAGAACTGAAATGGGTTGCAGCAAATCAATACCAAGGCAACCTCAAACCACTTTGGATTGGAACGCTGCCCTCCCCCAACCCAAGAGGGATCTCTCGAAAAATGTCAAAAAATAAATTGAAGTAAGCGTGAAATGGTGGGCAGATTTATGGGTAAAAGATGGTCTTGTCTTTTTAGTGTTTGGGGGTTAAACCAGGGAAATGGTCCATTGGGCATGGAGTCAAATGAAAACCGAAGAAAGGAGACAATAGCAAAGATCATTTAACTTGCGGAGAGTGAGGCAAAGTAAGTCTATCTTTCAGCTCTTTGATTGTCATGATACGGTAGAGGAAAGAAAAAGGAAAGACCGACGTAGCAAAGGATATATGCAGAATACTGAAAATGAAGATTGGTCTTACACCGCTGATAGCTGGTGTAGAGGAAAGACAATAAACAATTACAGAAAACACAAATCCTTTCGTTGTAGTAGTGTTCGTACTAAAGTATAACAAAGCACATCGGTTAGAAGAAAACAAAATGTAATGCAATCGTGATGGATCAAGGAAGACATAAAGATATGGTAAAGACAATATCAACTGTGAGTAAGGAACATATATAATGAAATCCAAACAGATTTAACACAACTGAAGAAGAGGAAAACATGCTGAAAGGAATCGACCGTGATGAATCTCACAGTCGCAAATATAAAATCATCTTTATTACTCCATTAATGGCTTACAAAAAACTCAATCATTACAATGAAACCCTCTTGACAGAGTTTTTTCCAGTGCTGCGCTAATGTGCCACCCCCCCCATTTTCCTTTACATACATCAGTCTTTTAAAAGAAAAATAAAACTCTTTGTGTTCCAGGAATCTGAAACGGTTCATCTTCATGGCATTCTGTAACTGCCAGGTGCATCTGCCAGCTCCTGGAAACGTTACTAATCGTTTAACCACTTGTCATTCCTTCTTTGGCATTTGGAAGCTGCGGTTTTGATTTTCAATATCGGAATCTACCAATTTTATGTTAACAATCTAGCAAGATGCCTTCACTGCAGTAATATAATCTGGTCAAGTTTATTGAAATGGTGATTGTATTGCCTCGAGGGTTCTCCCTTTAGTTTCATTCACCCATAGTTCAAAAAATCCAACAGTAAAAGCAGCAACAAGAGAATAAATCCAAAAAGTCCCAGAAGTGCTCCACTCTAGATGTATTGATGCATGTACATCTGCCACAATGCAGGCTTGGCAACTCTGCCCGTGACAGATAGCCAAATCATGAGATATCCAGTGAGGTTCATCGTCGAACCCATAGTGAGAACCACCCATGGTGCACTGAGCTCATTGATGAGACCGACAATTATGCCTGCGTTTGCACCAAAGTCCTTGAAAAAAGCGTGATGTAGTGATGACCTCCCTTTTCACTGGATTTTCAAATATGAATATAGCATTCAGAAGTAAGCATATGGGAAATTGATGAATATATGGAGAAGGTGAGTTGAAGTTGTTGGTTTCCATTTTGAGCTCTGCAAATGAGCATCTCTGCGGCCCTGTAGTAATCCCTTGAATTCCCAAGAAGGAAAACATCCCGTACCATTTGAACAAATACCACCATCCCATCCCAAAGCAAGCAACCGCTAGAACAGCCATGGCGAAGAGGATTCTGAGTGAGAGATTCCATGGTCTTCTTGCATCATCTCGAGTGTAGAGGTGAGGATGTGCATACCATTCATGCCGATCAATTGTGACCAGAACAAACTTTCTTCGACGACAATCTACATGGCTTACAAATTCCAACGGAACTGGTGCTCCTCGAGATAACTTAGACAAAATAGATATAAAATCCTCAACTTGTTCTATTTCCTTCCCTACCAATTTTTTTATGATTGAATGGCGAGCAACACCTGCCCTTGACAACATATACCCAGGTTCTGCAACATAGACTAGACCACAGTGAAAGTAGAAATTCGTGGCCTATTGATATGATAGAGGATGAATAACACCACCACTCACTTCCTAGAAATAATCTGGAGTTAGAGAATTCAATTTCTGGACCTGCGAGGTGACCTTTAAAGGAACACCATCTCTCTCAAGCTCCAAATAAATTTCGTTTCCGAAACTATCATCAAGCAATGTCTCCAAAATCAAGAATTGAGTTATGACCTCGACATTCACACGTACAAGTATATCCCCTGGCTCTAAATGATTGTTGGATGGACCTCTAGGAACCACAGAATCCACAACGAGCATTCCTGTCTCATCGACAGAAGAAGCCTGTCTTACAAATTGCTCAGTGTCACGCTAAATCCCTAAACAACGTGTTTCATCAAATCATCTGAAATGTTCCTCGAGGAATGTGTACTACTTCCCATCCACCATTGCACTCATCCTTGCACCTTTGCAAAAATTCCAATGCCCTTACCACCCGTTCTAGTGGAAGAAAAATGTAGATGAACTAGAAGATTTGTTGTCAGCATTTAGTGCAACTGCCTGTCCATGGTAATTAATTACTGGCGAGCCACTCGAACCTCCTTTTGTCCCTGAAGCTACCTACATGTAAAATATAATGAAGTCATTATCCATCTGGTTGGATTAGGTGTGTAGGAGGTAGGTGTTGATGTTATCGTTGTTATTAGAAGACCTCATTATTGAGCTAAAACAGAGCGATGTGGATGTGTTTCGTATAATGCTCAGTTGTCACGTCCCATTGTTTGTCTCTGAAGCAGCCATTGCCCCTCTTCCTCACTTGAATGGTAACGTCTTAGTCATCATACCAATGGTAACGCCAGCAACAGTCTCCCCCGAAAGTCTGGCCGAATTTTCTGTCTGAAGGAGCAGCATTATTTGAAACAACTGTCCGAGAATCAATTGACTGCAAGTTCTGGAATTTTGTTTTTAGTTTACTCACACTGTACGGAAGCAGGCTCGTCTGGTAGGGAAATGACTTGGCAATTTTGTTTTTTACCATATAAGAAGGATTGAAAAGAAGTTTATTCCATGGGGGTTTATGGAATCTTGTCGAGGATCGATCACTGTCGTCGGCACTTTCCCCTCCATATGCCTCATACCCATCGCTGGTAGACCTTTGGAGCTTAGGAACTTTGTTAATAATGCATGAAGGAGATACTGAATTCGTTGAAATGTCTGGATGGCCTGATATTGATTCCCTGAAATGTTGAAGAACAGGCGAGGCAAGAATTCTTTCAGCTGATGATGGTATCAATCCACTCGTAGACATTGCCAGGCTAGATCTGAATGCAATGCATGCCTCTAACTGTAGAGGAGCCAATCCAACAGAGCTCTCCATAATTGGCTGGTTGATATCCATAAGGTCGTTGTTGCCATTGAAATTTGACTTATTCATCTATTCAGAAGAAACTTTAGTTGACTTCAAAGACCTTGCAAAAGGGAAATTGTTGATAGAGGATTGTGTGCTGCCACGCTTGTAAATTCGTCTCTTGTTGTCAGCTAGATAATTTATTTCTCTTCTTAGATCTCTACTGCTTCTTTCCAGGCTACTGTCTGTCTCTATCACTATCATACCTTCTTGTTTGGATATGACGCAGAACTTTGGACTTCTTTCTTGCTTGAGAAACCACCCTTGAAACATCTTCATCATTCATACGAGCTAGGGCCCAAGGACTTAGTTTCACTGGCCTCTTTCTCTTTTGTACCATTCGTTCACTAGGTGTCCTCTTAATACTTCCATTACCTACCTTGATAGAAGACTTGATATTATCCGGTGGCAATACAACATTCTCGACAAATAGCTGTGGGGGATTTCACCACGAGCCATGTTGCAAAGCATTAATTGAGCTTGGACCACTAAATGTTGAGACAGAGCTTGCATGTGACATTTGAGGACTCTGCGTTCCTTCATCCATATTTTTCTGCTCTTGCTCCCTCATTGCTACAATATGATCATACGTGCTAACACCATTTTTTATGAGCAAAATGTGAAAGAACAAAATTTGTCCATGAGGAAGTGTAGCAACCATAGCCAAAATAGTGCAAGAACCCAATATCACAATAAATGGTCCAAGAGAGAAACTACTGCCCAACTTAGACATAATCTTCGCATCAAAGTGCCTCCGACCGAGAAACAAACACACAAGTACAATGATTCCTATTGACCACTGTAGAATAAGTTGTGATGCAAGCGCAAATGTACAACTCCTGTCAATAATGAACGAGAGAGCCAAATGGGCAAGATGATTGTTTGTTGTTGACCAAAACAATTTCTTAAACCTCAAAGATGGTTTTGAACCAAAAGGAAGGGTGTTCAGTCCAAATAAACGTAGCGGCATCCAGAGGGGAGTGGCTTTATCCAGCACCAGAAATATAATAGAATTTACTAAAAACATGTCTTGTTGGCTAAGGTGGAATGTTTGAGGAGGATTCATGAATATAAGAATCGATGACCTCAGTCCAACTAAGGTTCTCTTGAACAGATAATTGGTTTAACTTGTAGCACCTAAAAATTGTCTGCGACAACAACATAACTGGAATCAAGCCACCACCATGTACTGCAAAGCCTCAAATATGTCTCAGATACTCGAAACGAGAATATAGTAGAAGGAACATGAATAATTAAAATAGATGAAAAGGGCAGCCTAGACGCCCCGCTAAAAAAATCCATGATCATTTTCAAACACATTAGGATGAAAATAATGAGTAGAGAAAATATTTAATAAATGTTACAACATCGACTCCCTCTAAGGATGGTACTTTCTTGTAAAGTGCCAAGAATGGTAGACCAGGTGTCTTCATCCATTGGGTGACCTTACGCGAAAGATGTAATTCTGAGTTCTCCTACCAGTGAAATCACCACCAGAAATTTTTAATGGAGTCGCCAGAGCATGTGCAACCAATATTTTCCTATGACTGACTGCTCAACCAGGCCATAGGACTATAACAATGTCTTTCTCCCAGGGATAGATATAAACTTCGAAAATCCCCGGAAAAGGTGCCAAAAATGTTGACACTCAGAACTAAAATGGGTTGCAGCAAATCAATCCCGAGGCAACCTCTAACCACTTTGGATTGGAAGGCTGCCCTCCACCAACCCAAGAGGGATCTCTCGAAAAATGTCACAAAATAAATTGAAGTAAGCGTGAAATGGTGGGAATATTTATGGGTAAAAGATGGTTTTGTATTTTTAGAGTTTGGGGGTTAAACCAGGGAAATGGTCCATTGGTCATGGAGTCAAATGAAAACCGAAGAAAGGAGACAATAGCAGAGATCATTTAACTTGCAGAAAGTGAGGCAAAGTAAGTCTATCTTTCAATGCTTTGATTGTCATGATGTGGTAGCAGAAATAAAAAGGAAAGGTCGACCTAGCAAAGGATATATTCAGAATTCTGAATATGCAGATTGGTCTTACACCGCTGATAGCTGGTGCAGAGGAAAGACAATAAAAAATTAACCCAAATCCTTTCGTTATAGTAGTGGTCGTACTAAAGTATAACGAAGCACATCGGTTAGAAGAAAACAAAATGTAATGCAATCGTGATGGATCAAGGAAGACATAAAGATATGGTAAAGACAATATCAACTCTGAGTAAGGAACATATATAATGAAATCCAAACAGATTTAACACAACTGCAGAAGAGGAAAACATGTTGAAAGGAATCGACCATGATGAATCTCACAGTCGCAAATAAAAAATCATCTTTATTACTCCATTAATGGCTTACAAAAAACTCAGTCATTACAATGAAACCCTCTTGACAGAGGTTTTCCCAGTGCTGCGCTCATGCACCCCCCCCCCTTTTCCTTTACATACATCAGTCTTTTAAAAGAAAAATAAAACTCTTTGTGTTCCAGGAATCTGAAACGGTTCGTCTTCATGGCATTCTATAACTACCAGGCGCATCTGCCAGTTCCTAGAAACGTTACTAATCGTTTGACCACTCATCATTCCTTCTTTGGCACTTGGAAGCTGCGGTTTTGCTTTTCAATATTGGAATCCACCAACTTTTTGTTAACAATCTAGCAAGATGCCTTCACTGCAGTAATATAATCTGGTCAAGTTTATTGAAATGGTGATTGTATTTCCTCGAGGGTTCTCCCTTTAGTTTCAGGCACCCATACTGCAACAAATACAACAGTAAAAGCAGCAACAAGAGAATAAATCAAAAAAGTCTCGGAAGTGCTCCACTCTAGATCTATTAATACATGTGCATCTGCCACAATGCAGGCTTGGCAACTCTGCCCATGACATATAGCCAAATCATGAGATATCAAGTTAGGTTCATCGCCGAACCCATAGTGAGAAGCAACCATGGTGCACTGAACGCATTGATGAGACTGGAAATTATGCCTGCGTTTGCACCCAAGTCCTTGAAAAAATCCTGATGTAGTGATCACCTCCCTTTTCACTGGATTTTCAAATATGAATATAGCATTCAGAAGTAAGCATATGGGAAATTGATGAATATATGGAGAAGGTGAGTTGAAGTTGTTGGTTGTCATTTCAAGCTCTGCAAACGAGCATCTCTGCGGCCCTGTAGTAAGCCCTTGAATTCCCAAGAAGGAAAACATCCCATACCATTTGAACAAATACGACCATCCAAGCCCAAAGCAAGAAACCGCTAGAACGACCATGGCGAAGAGGATTCCGAGTGAGAGATTCCATGGTCCGCTTGCATCATATTGATTTTAGAGTTGAGGTTGTGCATACCATTCATGCTGATCAACTGTGACTAGAACATAATTTCTACCCTTGAATGGCAAGAAATACCTACCCTTGACAACATATACCCAGGTTCTACAACATATACTAGACCACAGTGAAAGAAGAAATTCCTGGCATGTTGATATGATAGAGGATGAATAACACCACCACTCACTTCCCAGAAATAATCTGGAGTTAGAGAATGCAAGTTCTGGACCTGCGAGGTGACCTTTAAAGGAACACCACATCTCTCAAGCTCCAAGTCAATTTCGTTTCCGACACTATCATCAAGCAATGTCTCCAAAATCAAGAATTGAGTTACGACCTCGCCATTCACATGTACAAGTATATCCCCTAGCTCTAAATGATTGTTGGTTGGACCTCCAGGAACCACAGAATCCACGACGAGCATTCCTGTCTCATTGGCAGAAGAAGCCTGTCTCACAAATTGCTCAGTGTCACGCTGAAGCCCTAAACAACGTGTTTCATCAAATCATCTGAAATGTGCCTCGAGGAATGTGTACTGCTTCCCATCCACCATTGCACTCATCTTTGCACCTCTGCAAAAATTCCCATTCCCTTACCACCCGTTCCAGCAGAAGAAAAATGCAGATGAACTAGAAGATTTGTTGTCAGCGTTTAGTGCAACTGCCTGTCCATGTCAATTAATTACTGGCGAGCCACTCGAACCTCCTTTTGTCCCTGAAGCTGCCTGCATGTAAAAGATCATGAAGTCATTATATCCATATGGTTGGAATAGGAGTGTAGGAGGTAGGTGTTGATGTTATCGTTGTCATTAGAAGACCTCATTATTGAGCTAAAACATAGCGACGTGGATGCGTTTCATATAATGCTCGGCTGTCGCATCCCATTGTTTGTCTCTGAAGCAGTCGTTGCCCCTCCTCCTCGCCTGAATGGTAACGTCTTATTCATCATACCAATGGTAATGCCATGAATGGTCTCCCCCGAAAGTCTGTCTGAATTGTCAGTTTGAAGGAGCAGCGTTATTTGAAACAACTGTCTAAGAATCAATTGACAACAAGTTCTAGATTTCTGTTTTTAGTTTATTCACACTGTACGGCAGCAGGCTCCTCCGATAGGGAAATGACTTGGAAGTTTTGTTTTTCCCCATATAAGGAGGATTGAAAAGCAGTTTATTCCATGGTGGTTTATGGAATCTTGTCTTGGATCGATCACTATTGTCGGCACTTTCCCCTCCAGATCCTTCAAACCCATCGCTGGTAGACCTTTGGAGCTTAGGACCTTTGGTAATAATGCATGAAGGAGATATTGAATTCAGTGAAATGTCTTGATGGCCTCATATTGATTCCCTATAATGTTGAAGATCAGGCGAGGCAAGACTTCTTTCAGCTGATGATGGTATCAATCCACTCGTAGAAATTGCCAGGATAGATCTGAATGCACTACATGCCTCTAACTGTAGAGGATCCAATCCAACAGAGCTCTCCATAATTGGCTGGTTGATATCCATAATGTCATCGTTGCCATTGAAATTTGACTTATTCATCGATTCAAAAGAAACTTTAGTTGACTTCAAAGACCTTGCAAAAGGGAAATTGTTGATGGAGGATTGTGTCCTGCCACGCTTGTAAATTCCTCTCTTGTTGTCAGCTAGATAATTTATTTCTCTGCTTAGATCTCTATTGCTTCTTTCTAGGCTATTGTCTGTCTCTATCACTATCATACCTTCTTTTTTGGATATGGGACGCATAACTTTGGACTTCTTTCTTGCTTGAGCAACTACCCTTGAAACCTCTTCATCATTCATACACGCTAGGGCCCAAGGACTTAGTTTCACTGGCCTCTTTCTCTTTTGTACCATTCGTTCACTAGGTGTCCTCTTAATACTTCCATTACCTACCTTGATAGAAGACTTGATATTATCTGGTGGCAATACAACATTCTCAACAAATAGCTGTGGGGGATTTAACCACGAGCCATGTTGCAAATCATTAATTGAGCTTGGACCACTAAATACTGAGACAGAGCTTGCATGTGACATTTGAGGACTCTGTGTTACTTCATCCATATTTTGCTTCTCTTGCTCACTCATTGAGACAATATAATCATACGTGCTGACACCCTTTTTTATGAGAAAAATGTGAAAGAAGAAAATTTGTCCAAGAGGAAGTGTAGAAACCATAGCCAAAATAGTGCAAGAACCCAATACCACAATAAATGGTCCAAGAGAGAAACTACTGCCCAACTTAGACATAATCTCTGCATCAAAGTGAGTCCGACCGAGAAAGCAATGCACAAGTACAACGATTCCTATTGACCACTGCAGAATAAGATGCGATGCAAGCCCAAATGTAAAACTCCTGTCAATAATGAAGGAGAGAGCCAAATGGGCAAGATGATTGTTTGTTGTTGACCAAAACAATTTCTTAAACCTCAAAGATGGTTTTGAACCAAAAGGAAGGGTGTTCAGTCCAAATGAACATAGCGACATCTAGAGGGGAGTGGCTTTATCCAACACCAAAAATCTAATAGAATTTACTAGAAACATGTCTTGTTGGATAAGGTGGAATGTTTGAGGAGGATTCATGAATATAACAATCGATGACCACGGTCCAGCTAAGGTTCTCTTGAACAGATAATTTGTTCAACTTGTAGCACCTAAAAATTGTCTGCGATAGCAACATAACTGGAATCAAACCACCACCATGTACTGCAAAGCCTCAAATACGTCTTAGATGCTCGAAACAAGGATATAGTAGAAGGAACATGAATAATTAAAATAGATGAAAAGGGCAGCCTAGACTCCCTGCTGAAAAAAATCCATGATCATTTTCAAACACATTAGGATGAAAATAATGAGTAGAGCAAATATTTAATATCTGTTACAACATCGGCTCCCTCTAAGGATGGTACTTTCTCATAAAGTGCCAAGAACGGTAGACCAGGTGCCTTCATCCATTGGGCGACCTTACGCGAAAGTTGTAATTCTGAGTTCTCCTGCCAGTGAAATCACCACCAGAAATTTTTAATGGAGTCACCAAAGCATGTGCATCCAATATTTGCCTATGAATGACTTCTCAACCAAGCCATAGGACTATAACAATGTCGTTCTCCCAGGGATAGATATCAACTTCGAAAATCCCCGACAACGACGCCAAAAATGTTGACACTCAGAACTGAAATGGGTTGCAGCAAATCAATCCTGAGGCAACCTCGAACCACTTTGGATTGGAAAACTTCCGTCCCCCAACCCGAGAGGGATCTCTCGAAAAATGTCACAAAATAAATTGAAGTAAGCGTGAAATGGTGGGAATATTTATGGGTAAAAGATGGTCTTGTATTTTTAGAGTTTGGGGGTTAAACTAGGGAAATGGTCCATTGGGCATGGAGTCAAATGAAAACCGAAGAAAAGAGACAATAACAGAGATCATTTAAATTGCAGAAAGTGAGGCAAAGCAAGTTTATCTTTCAGCGCTTTGATTGTCATGATGCGGTAGTGGAAAGAAAAAGGAAAGGCAGACGTAGCAAAGGATATATGCATAATTATGAAAATGTAGATTGGTCTTACACCGTTGATAGCTGGTGCAGAGGAAAGACAATAAAAAATTACAGAAAACCCAAATCCTTTCGTTATAGTAGTGGTCGTACTAAAGTATAACGAAGCACATCGGTTAGAAGAAATCAAAATGTAATGCAATCGTGATGGATCAAGGAAGACATAAAGATATGGTAAAGACAATATCAACTGTGAGTAAGGAACATATAAAATAAAATCCAAACAGATTTAACACAGCTGAAGAAGAGGAAAACATGCTGAAAGGAATCGACCGTGATGAATGTCACAGTCGAAAATAAAAAATCATATTTATTACTCCATTAATGGCTTACAAAAAACTCATTCATTACAATGAAACCCTCTTGACAGAGGTTTTCCCAGTGCTGAGCTCATGCGCCCCCCCCCCCTTTTCCTTTACATACATCAGTCTTTTAAAAGAAAAATAAAACTCTTTGTGTTCCAGGAATCTGAAACGGTTTGTCTTCATGGCATTTTGTAACTGCCAGGCGCATCTACCAACTCAGGAAACGTTACTAATCGTTTGACCACTCGTCCTTCCTTCTTTGGCACTTGGAAGCTGCGGTTTTGCTTTTCAATATCGGAATCTACCAACTTTTTGTTAACAATCTAGCAAGATGCCTTCACTGCAGTAATATAATCTGGTCGAGTTTATTGAAATGGTGATTGTATTTCCTCGAGGGTTCTCCCTTTAGTTTCAAGCACCCATAGTGAGAAAAATACAACAGTAAAAGAAGCAACAAGAGAATAAATCCAAATTGCTCAATGTCACGCTGAATAAATCCAAGTCATTTCCCTACCGGACGAGCCTTCTTCCGTAGAGTGTGAGTAAACTAAAAACGAAAATCCAGAACTTGCAGTCAATTGATTCTTAGACAGTTGTTTCAAATAACGTTGCTCCTTCAGACAGACAATTCGGCCAGACTTTCGGGGGAGACTGTTGGTGGCGTTACCATTGGTATGATGACTAAGACGTTACCATTCAGGCGAGGAAGAGGGGCAATGGCTGCTTCAGAGACAAACAATGGGACGCGGCGACCGAGCATTATATGAAACACATCCACGTCGCTCTGTTTTAGCTCAATAATGAGGTAGTCTAATAACAACGATAACATCAACACCTACCTCCTACACACCTATTCCAACCGGATGGATACAATGACTTCATTATCTTTTACATACAGGCAGCTTCAGGGACAAAAGGAGGTTCGAGTGGCTCGCCAGTAATTAATTTCCATGGACAGGCAGTTGCACTAAATGCTGACAACAAATCTTCTTGTTCATCTGCATTTTTCTTCCACTGGAACGGGTGATAAGGGCATTGGAATTTTTGCAAAGGTGCAAGGATGAGTGCAATGGTGGATGGGAAGTATTACACATTCCTCTAGGAACATTTCAGATGATTTGATGAAACACGTCGTTTAGGGCTTCAGCGTGACACTGAGCCATTCGTGAGACAGGCTTCTTCTGCCGATGAGACATGAATGCTCGTCGTGGATTCTGTGGTTCCTAGAGGTCCAACCAACAATCATTTAGAGCTACGGGATATACTTGTACGTGTGAATGGCGAGGTCGTAACTCAATTCTTGATTTTGGAGACATTGCTTGATGATAGTGTCGGAAACGAAATTGATTTGGAGCTTGAGAGACATGGTGTTCCTTTAAAGGTCACCTCACAGGTCCAGAACTTGCATTCTCTAACTCCAGATTATTTCTGGGAAGTGAGTGGTGGTGTTATTCATCCTCTATCATATCAATAGCCCATGAATTTATGCTTTCACTGTGGTCTAGTCGATGTTGCAGAACCTAGGTATATGTTGTCAAGGGCAGGTGTTGCTCGCCATTCAATCATAAAAAAATTGGTAGGGAAGGAAATAGAACAAGTTGAGGATTTTATATCTATTTTGTCTAAGTTATCTTGAGGAGCACGAGTTCCGTTGGAATTTGTAAGCCATGTAGATCGTCGTCGAAGAAAGTTTGTTCTAGTCACAGTTGATCGGCATGAATGGTATGCACAGCCTCAACTCTACACTCGAGATGATGCAAGCGGACCATGGAATCTCTCACTCGGAATCCTCTTCGCCATGGCCGTTCTAGTGGTTGCTTGCTTTGGGCTGGGATGGTGGTATTTGTTCAAATGGTACGGGATGTTTTCCTTCTTGGGAATTCAAGGGATTACTATAGGGCCGCAGAGATGCTCATTTGCAGATCTCAAAATGGAAACCAACAACTTCAACTCACCTTCTCCATATATTCATCAATTTCCCATATGCTTACTTCTTAATGCTATATTCATATTTGAAAATCCAGTGAAAAGGGAGGTGATCACTACATCACACTTTTTTCAAGGACTTGGGTGCAAACACAGGCATAATTGTCGGTCTCATCAATGAGCGCAGTGCACCATGGGTGGTTCTCACTATGGGTTCGGCGATAAACCTCACTGGATATCTCATGATTTGGCTATCTGTCATGGGCAGAGTTGCCAAGCCTGCATTGTGGCAGATGTACATGTATCAATACATCTAGAGTGGAGCACTTCCGGGACTTTTTGGATTTATTCTCTTGTTGTTTCTTTTACTGCTGTATTTTTTGCACTATGGGTGCCTAAATCTAAAGGGAGAACACTTGAGGAAATACAATCACCATTTCAATAAACTTGACCAGATGATTATACTGCAGTGAAGGTATCTTGCTAGATTGTTAACATAAAGTTGGTGGATTCCGATATTTAAAATCAAAACCACAGCTTCCAAGTGCCAAAGAAGGAATGGCGAGTGGTCAAACGATTAGTAACGTTTCCAGGAGCTGGCAGATGCGCCTCGCAGTTACAGAATGCCATGAAGACGAACCGTTTCAGATTTCGGGAACACAAAGAGTTTTATTTTTCTTTTAAAAGACTGATGTATGTAAAGGAAATGGGGGTGGGGGGTGGCGCATGGGTGCAGCACTGGGAAAAACTCTCTCAAGAGGGTTTCATTGTAATGACTGAGTTTTTTGTAAGCCTTTAATGCAGTAATAAAGATGATTTTATATTTGCGACTGTGAGATTCATCACGGTCGATTCCTTTCAGCATGTTTTCCTCGTCTTCAGCTGTGTTAAATCTATTTGGATTTCATTATATATGTTCCTTACAGTTGATATTGTCTTTACCATATCTTTATGTCTTCCTTGATCCATCACGATTGCATTACATTTTGTTTTCTTCTAACCGATGTGCTTCGTTATACTTTAGTACGACCACTACTATAACGAAAGGATTTGGGTTTTCTGTAATTGTTTATTGTCTTTCCTCTGCACCAGCTATCAGCGGTGTAAGACCAATATTCATTTTCAGTATTCTGCATATATCCTTTGCTACGTCGACCTTTCCTTTTTCTTTCTGCTACCGCATCATGACAATCAAAGCGCTGAAAGATAGACTTACTTTGCCTCACTTTCCGCAAGTTAAATGATCTCTGCTATTATCTCCTTTCTTTGGTTTTCATTTGACTCCATGCCCAATGGACCATGTCCCTAGTTTAACCCCCAAACTCTAAAAATACAAGACCATCTTTTACCCATAAATTTGCCCACCATTTCACGCTTACTTCAATTTATTTTTTGACATTTTTCGAGAGATCCCTCTCGGGTTGGGGGAGGGCAGGGTTCCAATCCAAAGTGGTTCGAGGTTTCCTCGGGATTGATTTGCTGCAACCCATTTCATTTCTGAGTGTCAACATTTTTGGCACCGTTTCCGGGGATTTTTGAAGTTGATATCTATCCCTAGGAGAACGACATTGTTATAGTCCTATGGCCTGGTTGAGCAGTCAGTCATACGAAAATATTGGTTGCGCATGCTCCGGCGACTCCATTAAAAATTTCTGGTGGTGATTTCACTGGCAGGAGAACTCAGAATTACAACTTTCACATAAGGTCTCCCAATGGATGAAGGCACCTGGTCTACCGTTCTTGGCACTTTACGAGAAAGTACCATCCTTAGAGGGAGCCTATGTTGTAACAGATATTAAATATTTTCTCTACTCATTATTTTCATCCTAATGTGTTTGAAAATGATCACGGATTTTTTCAGTGGGGAGTCTAGGCTGCCCTTTTCATCTATTTTAATTATTCATGTTGCTTCTACTATATGCTCGTTTCTAGTATCTGAGACTTATTTGAGGCTTTGCAGTACATGGTGGTGGTTTGATTCCAGTTATGTTGTTGTCGCAGACAATTTTTAGGTGCTACAAGTTGAACCAATTATCTGTTCAAGAGAACCTTAGCTGGACCGAGGTCATCGATTCTTATATTCATGAATCCTCCTCAAACATTCCACCTTAGCCAACAAGACATGTTTCTAGTAAATTCTATTAGATTTCTGGAGCTGGATAAATCCACTCCCCTCTGGATGTCGCTACGTTTATTTGGACTGAACAACCTTCCTTTTGGTTCAAAACCATATTTGAGGTTTAAGAAATTGTTTTGGTCTACAACAAACAATCATCTTGCCCATTTGGCTCTCTCATTCATTATTGACAGGAGTTGTACATTTGCGCTTGCATCGCAGCTTATTCTACAGTGGTCAATAGGAATCATTGTACTTGTGTGTTTGTTTCTCGGTCGGAGGCACTTTGATGCGAAGATTATTTCTAAGTTGGGAAGTAGTTTCTCTCTTGGACCATTTATTGTGGTATTGGGTTCTTGCACTATTTTGGCTATGGTTGCTACACTTCCTCGTGGACAAATTTTGTTCTTTCACATTTTGCTCATAAAAAAGGGTGTTAGCACGTATGATTATATTGTAGCAATGAGGGAGAAAGAGCAGAAAAATATGGATGAAGGAACACAGAGTCCTCAAATGTCACATGCAAGATCTGTCTCAACATTTAGTGGTCCAAGCTCAATTAATGCTTTGCAACATGGCTCGTGGTGAAATCCCCCACAGCTATTTGTCGAGAATGTTCTATTGCCACTGGATAATATCAAGTCTTCTATCAAGGTAGGTAATGGAATTATTAAGAGGACACCTAGTGAACGAATGGTACAAAAGAGAAAGAGGCCAGTGGTCAAACGATTAGTAATGTTTCTAGGAACTGGGAGATGCGCCTGGCAGTTATCGAATGCCATGAAGACGAACCGTTTCAGATTCCTGGAACACAAAGAGTTTTATTTTTCTTTTAAAAGACTAATGTATGTAAAGGAAAACTTCTGTCAAGAGGGTTTCATTGTAATGACTAAGTTTTTTGTAAGCCATTAATGGAGTAATAAAGATGATTTTTTATTTGCGACTTTGAGATTCATCATGGTCGATTCCTTTCAGCATGTTTTCCTCTTTTGCAGCTAGGTTAAATCTGTTTGGATTTCATTATATATGTTCCTTACTCACAGTTGATATTGTCTTTACCATATCTTTATGTCTTCCTTGATCCATCACGATTGTATTACATTTTGTTTTCTTCTAACCGATGTGCTTCATTATAATTTAGTACGACCACTACTATAACGAAAGGATTTGGGTTTTACGTAAGACCAATCTGCATATTCAGAATTATGAATATATCCTTTGCTACGTCGAACTTTCCTTTTTATTTCCGCTACCGCATAATGACAATCAAAGCGTTGAAAGATAGACTTACTTTGCCTCACATTCCGCAAGTTAAATGATCTCTGCTATTGTCTCCTTTCTTCGGTTTTCATTTGACTCCATGCCCAATGGACCATTTCCCTGGTTTAACCCCCAAACTCTAAAAATCCAATACCATCTTTTACCCATAAATCTTCCCACCATTTCATGCTTCAATTTATTTTGTGACATTTTTCGAGAGATCCCTCTCGGGTTGGTGGAGGGAAGCCTTCCAATCCAAAGTGGTTCGAGGTTGCCTCGGAATTGATTTGCTGCAACCCATTTTAGTTCTGAGTGTCAACATTTTTGGCACCGTTGCCGGGGATTTTCAAAGTTGATATCTATCCCTGAGAGAACGACATTGTTATAGTCCTATGACCTGGTTGAGCAGTCAGTCATAGGAAAATATTGGTTGCACATGCTCTGGCGACTCCATTAAAAATTTCTGGTGGTGATTTCCTTGGCAGGAGAACTCATAAGTACATATTTCGCGTAAGGGCACCCAATGGATGAAGGCACCTGGTCTACCATTCTTGGCACTTTACGAGAAAGTACCATCCTTAGAGGGAGACGATGTTGTAACAGATATTAAATATTTTCTCTACTCATTATTTTCATCCTAATGTGTTTGAAAATGATCATGGATTTTTTCAGCGAGGAGTCTAGGCTTCCCTCTTCATCTATTTTAATTATTCATGTTCCTTTTACTATATGCTCGTTTCGAGTATCTGAGACGTATTTGAGGCTTTGCAGTCCATGGTGGTGGTTTGATTCTAGTTATGTTGTTGTCGCAGACAATATTTAGGTGCTACAAGTTGAACCAATTATCTGTTCAAGAGAACCTTAGCTGGACCGAGGTCATCGATTCTTATATTCATGAATCCTCCTCAAACATTCCATCCAGCACCAGAAATATAATAGAATTTCTGGGCTACTGTCTGTCTCTATCACTATCATACCTTCTTGTTTGGATATGGGACGCAGAACTTTGGACTTCTTTCTTGCTTGAACAACTACCCTTGAAACCTCTTCAACATTCATATGAGCTAGGGCCCAAGGACTTAGTTTCACTGGCCTCTTTCTCTTTTGTACCATTCGTTCACTAGGTGTCCTCTTAATACTTCCATTACCTACCTTGATAGAAGACTTGATATTATCCGGTGGAAATACAACATTCTCGACAAATAGCTGTGGGGGATTTCACCATGAGCCATGTTGCAAAGCATTAATTGAGCTTGGACCACTAAATGCTGAGATAGAGCTTGCATGTGACATTTGAGGACTCTGCGTTCCTTCATCCATATTTTGTTGTGCTTTCTCCCTCATTGCTACAATATAAGCATACGTGATGACACCCTTTTTTATTAGCAAAATATGAAAGAAGAAAAGTTGTCCAAGAGGAAGTGTAGCAACCATAGCCAAAATAGTGCAAGAAACCAATACCACAATAAATGGTCCAAGAGAGAAACTACATCCCAGCTTAGACATAATCTCCGCATCAAAGTGCCTCTG
The DNA here is from genome assembly GCA_010110895.2 of Picea sitchensis. Lineage (NCBI taxonomy): Eukaryota > Viridiplantae > Streptophyta > Pinopsida > Pinales > Pinaceae > Picea > Picea sitchensis. The sequence continues at coordinate 13,455 of SNQJ01S0039014.1, read as the reverse complement.
ACCGAGAAAGCAGTGCACAAGTACAATGATTCCTATTGACCACTTTAGAATAAGTTGCGATGCAAGCCCAAATGTACAACTCCTGTCAATAATGAATGAGAGAGCCAAAAGGGCAAGATGATTGTTTGTTGTTGACCAAAACAATTTCTTAAACCTCAAAGATGGTTTTGAACCAAAAGGAAGGGTGTTCAGTCCAAATGAACGTAGCGGCATCCAGAGGGGAGTGGCTTTATCCAGCACCAGAAATCTAATAGAATTTACTAGAAACATGTCTTGTTGGCTAAGGTGGAATGTTTGAGGAGGATTCATGAATATAAGAATCGATGACCTCGGTCCAGCTAAGGTTCTCTTGAACAGATAATTGGTTCAACTTGTAGCACCTAAAAATTGTCTGCGACAGCAACATAACTGGAATCAAACCACCACCATGTACTGCAAAGCCTCAAATAAGTCTTAGATACCCGAAACGAGCATATAGTAGAAGGAACATGAATAATTAAAATAGATGAAAAGGGCAGCCTAGACTCCCCACTGAAAAAATCCATGATCATTTTCAAACACATTAGGATGAAAATAATGAGTAGAGAAAATATTTAATATCTGTTACAACACATCCTTTGTCAATTTCTCAACCAATACCATGATTGAATCATGTTGTCTTGTTGTCTTGGGAAATTTAGTTATAAAATCTATGGTTACCACTTCCCATTTCTTCTCTAGAATTGGTAATGGTTGTCGCAAAACTGTTGGGTTCCTATGCTCATCCTTCACTCTCTAACATTCCATACATCTGGAAATGTAATCAACAACATCTTTTTTCATTCCTGGCCAAAATATTTGGCTTCTTACTTCCACAATTGTTTTTGGGTAACTGAGATGCCCAACATATGGAACATTATGCATTTATTTTAATACCAAATTCCTAAGTTCTTCGAAACTAGGAACATAAATTCTATTTTTATGCATAAGTAATCCATCTTCCTTCATCTCATATTCTTTAATTTTCTATTGTACATCTTGTTGTAAGATTTACTTTACCCGTAGGTAATGTTGATATGTGACAACGACGTCTAAACTTTTTCTCTTGAAATCTGACTGATGCATAAAAACAATTGTAGCATGCATGAGATGTACTCTTATACTAAGTGCATCAACAACTTTATTTTCTTCTCCTTTGATATGCTTGATTTCAAAATCATATTTAGTTAAAAATTCCATCCATCTCGTCTGCCTGAGATTTAAAGTTGGTTGTTCAAAAATATATTTCAAACCACTATGGTATGTGCTTAATTCAAACCTCTTCCTCATGAGATAATGCCTCCACATCTTCAAAGCATGAACAATGGCAACAAGTTCCAAGTCATGTGTGGCATAGTTTCTCTCATGATATTTAATCTTGATGGACTCATAACCAATGACATGTCCATTTTGAGTGAGGAATCCACCAAGTCCTTCCTTGCATGCACCTGTACATACCACAAAAATTCCATTTGGGTCAACAATATTTAAAATAGGATCACAAGTAAGTAATTATTTCAATAGATTAAGGTTCTATTCACACTCTATTGTCCATTCAAATTTAATTCCCTTGTTTTGAAAGGAAGTGATGGGATGAGAAATCTTAGAGAACCTTGCTATAAATATTTTGTAGTAACCAGCTAACCGCATAAAATATATGACTTCTGAAACATTCCTGGGTTTTTTCCATCCTCTAATGACTTCAATCTTCTCTGGATCCACTGCTATACCTTTTTCTGAAATAATGTGTCCCAAGTAATGGATTTGTTCTTGTTAAAAAGAACACTTACTAAGCTTGACATACAAATGATGTTCCCTCAACACATGCAATACCAATCTTAGGTGATGTTCATTCTCTTCCTCTGAATTAGAATAGACAAGTATGTCATTCAAGAATACTATGAAAAACTTATCCAAATAATTTTTGAATATTCCATTCATTAAGCACATAAAGACAACTAGTGCATTGGAAAGTCCAAATGACACCACTACAAATGAATAATGCCCATACCTAGTTCTAAAGGCTTTCTTATGGATGTATTCTTCCTTGATTCTTACCTGATGGTACCCCGATCTCAATTCTATCTTTGAAAATATAGTATCCCCTCCTAGCTAATCAAAGAGGTCATCAATTCTAGGTAGAGGGTAGTTTTTCTTTATAGTGGATTTATTCAACCTTAGAAAGTCAATACACAACCTCAAGGTTCCATCCTTCTTTTTGACANTATTTAATCTTGATGGACTCATAACCAATGACATGTCCATTTTGAGTGAGGAATCCACCAAGTCCTTCCTTGCATGCACCTGTACATACCACAAAAATTCCATTTGGGTCAACAATATTTAAAATAGGATCACAAGTAAGTAATTATTTCAATAGATTAAGGTTCTATTCACACTCTATTGTCCATTCAAATTTAATTCCCTTGTTTTGAAAGGAAGTGATGGGATGAGAAATCTTAGAGAACCTTGCTATAAATATTTTGTAGTAACCAGCTAACCGCATAAAATATATGACTTCTGAAACATTCCTGGGTTTTTTCCATCCTCTAATGACTTCAATCTTCTCTGGATCCACTGCTATACCTTTTTCTGAAATAATGTGTCCCAAGTAATGGATTTGTTCTTGTTAAAAAGAACACTTACTAAGCTTGACATACAAATGATGTTCCCTCAACACATGCAATACCAATCTTAGGTGATGTTCATTCTCTTCCTCTGAATTAGAATAGACAAGTATGTCATTCAAGAATACTATGAAAAACTTATCCAAATAATTTTTGAATATTCCATTCATTAAGCACATAAAGACAACTAGTGCATTGGAAAGTCCAAATGACACCACTACAAATGAATAATGCCCATACCTAGTTCTAAAGGCTTTCTTATGGATGTATTCTTCCTTGATTCTTACCTGATGGTACCCCGATCTCAATTCTATCTTTGAAAATATAGTATCCCCTCCTAGCTAATCAAAGAGGTCATCAATTCTAGGTAGAGGGTAGTTTTTCTTTATAGTGGATTTATTCAACCTTAGAAAGTCAATACACAACCTCAAGGTTCCATCCTTCTTTTTGACACAGAGTACTAGTGCTCCCAAGGTGAAACACTTGGACGTATGTACCCTTTCTTCAAATATTCTTCCAACTACATTTGTAACTCTTTTAATTCCTATGTACTCATTATGTAAGGTGTTTTTGATGTTGGGGAAACACCTAGCACTAAATCAATATAGAAATATATCTTCCACTCTGGTGGCAACCCGATTATTTCTTGGAATACATATTCAAATTATTGTAGTAACGAAAATTATTCAAGTCTTGGCCTCTTTGTATTTTATGGTTCCTCCACATGGGCTACATACAATTTACATCCTTTTTTGAAACATATCTTCATCTATAAGGCTGAAATATCCCTTATAGAGATGGGTCTTGGAACTCCTTTCACAGTTCTTTTTTTTCCTTCTTCATCAAGACATGTAAATTTCTTGTTATGGAAATCTAGGAAAATATGATGTTTGTCCAACCAATCCATTCCAATTAGAATATTGTAAGACCCCAATTATATAACATTTATTTCAACATTAGTATTCACACCATTAAGACTTATGGAACAACCTATGACCATATCATGGATTCTCCTTTTGGTTCCAGTGGCTAGGTGAACCAAACTTAGTTTTTCAATATTACTTTTCTCCAAATGTAATCTATCCAATATTTTAGGATCGATGTAACAATGACTTTCTCCTAAATCAACTAAAATAGAAACATGTTGATTAATGATTTTACCTTCTACCTCGATCATATTGGATTGGTACTCTATTTTCCGATCATATAAGGCTTGCATATATTCTTCCCATGTCTTCTACTTTTGTAGCCTCTTGGATGTTGTGCATGGTATTCAATTTTTCCTTTCTATGAGGGAATTCCTTGTACAAGTGATCTTCTTTTCATCCCCAACATTTGATTGACAGTCTTACCCTTTTTCCCAAAGAGTATGAATCTCTATTGGATTCAACCTTAGAATATTGGTCAAGATGATTTTTATTTGGGATATTTCTATTGAAAGGAGGTTTGAAACTGTTCTTTCTCTGACCAGACTTCTCCTTCTTATACTTCCAATATTTCTACAAATACTTTCTGCCCTTTACTTGCTCATAAAGGTACTTTTCCTTCCTAATGGTATCAGTCAAAGTCCTAGGTTCATAATATTGAATCTTCTCTTTATAAAAGGATGGAAATCCACTCAAAAACCTTTGTAATTCCACCTTCTTATATTCTATAAACCCCCACATACTTTAGCAGCCCCACAAACTTGTTTTCATTCTCTTCCATGGTCATGCTTCCCAGTCTAAGTTCAAAGAAATCATGCATTTTATTGTCATAGAAGTTCTCTAAAAGGTAATCCTTCTGAAAATATTTCTTGAACTTCTTCCAAGTGATCCTATTCTCATTAATGTGTTTAACTTGTTTCAACTGATCCCACCACATAACATCTTTCCCATGTAAATAGTATGTGGAAATTCTGGATTCTAGGTTTTATGAGTATTTATGCAATTGAAAATACCTCCTGAGTCCAAGAAACCATGACTCAACATCATCTTCCCTTTCTCTTTCACCATCAAAGGATGGTGGCTTAAGATTCCTTAGCTCTCCTTGCAAACTATCCAATTCATTTCTTCTTATTTTGTGCCTAAAAGGAGACACCTATGGAATACTTATGGAATCTTTAGATGCATAAACTTTGCTTGTTGATTAGGAAGGTGAGTGATGTCTATGAGTTCTTCTATCACTTCTTTAATAAATTGTTCTTCCACGGTCATCTCTTCTTTCATTACATCTTCCCTCTTCCTCCTATTTTGAGTTTGATCCATTCTTTGTTTTCCTTTGCAACTGATTTAATATTTTCATTACTTGAGAATTTATCTTATTTTTTTCTCTTATCAGTTTCACATTGTATATTTTTTAACTATGCACTTCTATTTTCATGCTTCTCACGATCTCTATCAATGTTTCTTACTCCCCTCTATCCTGGTGTCTGTTGGATTCTGTCTCTACATTACCAACACTGATATTTTGACCTTTTTCCTCTTTATCATGGATGGAAAATCCCTCTCCTTATTCCATTTATTGAATATGCATTCTTATATTGAACTGATATGTTTATACCCCCTAATTCTGCAAAATGTGCAAGCAACCATTTTGTTAGAATTATGCATATTGTAAAAAAAAATCCAAACAATGATACATGTCTTTTTTTATCTTCAATTCATGAATAATATATTATCATTCTCCATCTTATAATAATTCCATGCTATCCTCCTCTGAATCATCTTTCCAATGACTATAATATTTCCCCAATTTGATATTTGAGTTGAAATTTATGGCTTCCTAAAAACAACATCACTTTTAGCTCCTTTTCTTTTGTTTTGCAATAGGAACTTGTTGAAATATTCCACATGTCCTTTAACTGGTATAGAATTTCAATTCTTCACAAGCTCTTCCTTCAATCCACATTCATTGTGACCATGGCTCTAAACCACGTGCTTATTCACTCTTTAACGACTTCATCTATATTCTTCTACATAGGAGCTTGTTTGAACATTGTTGCAAATACTAAGACAAATGAGAGGGGGGAGTGAATCAGTTGTTACTGTGATTAAAATTTTTATGCCTATTAAAATGTTATTAAACTTCTTTAAGTGATCATCAAGAATATGCAAATCATGAACAAAAAAAATAATAAACATCAATCACACACATGGTATACATAGAGACATATATTCATGAGGAAACTCATAAACGGAGAAAACCTCTTTGTCTTGGAATGATACGCAGTCTTTTATCTTCTATACATCATCAATATTTGAGCACCAACTCAAAATGAGGCTACAAACTTTTCTTTAACAAGTTGCAACTTGTTGAGAGAACCAACCCTCTGGTTTCTCTATGACCCACTAGAAGGAAGCACCAACTCACTGAGTGTGCCAACACCAATTGGATGGAAGCACCAACTTCTAGTCACACAGGCACCAACCTGTATAACAAAGAACAATGGTTCTCCCTTGCACCACCCTACCACCCTCGTTTTTTTGGCTGCAACCAGATGGAAGCTACAAGTCCCTATGTTCAATCACCCACTTGAAACTCTGAGGACAATAGTCCTCCCTACGGCCCTGAAATATAAATATTTTCTTCATGAAATTTATTATAGTGATACAATATTTATCAATGGCTTACTAGTCTCATCATTCTTCTGCTACATTTCTCTTCTCTTTCTGCATCAATGTATTACTATTGCTCGCATCAACTTTCCCCTCCCTGTTCATATTCTCTTATCCCTTTTATGCTCTGTGTTGCCTCTTCATTCTTTTCACTGCGTCTCTGATATTCACTTCAGATCATGCACTGCATCACTTCCCACACACATACATCACCCTAAAAAATGCACACTATCTTCTTTGTTTTGCATATCATTCACACACCGAGTCATCTTCTTGATCATCATTCGAACTCTTCGTCTTATTTGGAGATTATCCAGAATCGGTTCATCATCAGTGGGCATTATCCTGAGATTATTTGGCTTCTCTGGTAGTCACAACTCTTCACCTTCTCTGGCAGTTACAGTCAGTCGTTTTTGGCGTCTTTGGCTTCTAATTCCCTTCCTTCACATGACCACCGACAGTGACCAGACGCCTATTCAAAAGGTACTTTGTGATATTGGTCTAACGAGAACTAGCTCCTTTTTTTGAGATGACCTTTGGCGATGAAATTCAAGTGGCCACATAATTGCGGGCATGGCCAAAGGCAGTTTGAGGGCAACCTATTTTTTTCCCCGCAATTCACCATAGAGCTCCACGTATTCCTTTGGTAATACTTTGGTTTGGATTGCGTCCCACTCACGAAATATTAAGACACGAGCATGTTCTGGCCCCACAATGCAACCAGACCATCAATATCACGATATTCACAATGCTTCTAAACTAACGGTTCAGATCTGTCCTCTCAAGTCTATGGATTAGATCTACCCTTCCTAAATCAACGACCGAGATTTACTTCGTGATCCGGGTTCCAAGAGTTTCAAATCTCAAACCTCGCTTTTCCCATACCCCAAAATTCGGGAGTTGACAATCCACTGACGCATGTCCCTCTCGGATCAATGGTCAAGATCTCCTTTGGGCCTTCGTACTTCGGATATTTCAAATCTCAACTTCTCATTTCTTCTGACTGGATATCTTCTGAAATGGAAGATCTACTGACATGGGTGACACGTGTAGGCACTATAGTGGAGTGTGGAGGCAGAGCGTAGTAGTGGAGTGTGACGTGTAGCAGGTAGTGGAGTGTGACATCGAACTGCAGAGGTGGTATGTATGAGTGGTTTGGTGTTTTATTCGGAGGGGAGATTAGGCGGTAAGTGGTAATGAGATAGGGGGGTCCGAGTTAACAGTATGAGGGTCCCACATGGAAAATACCACCAGCACAAACCCCCTCCCACAGTTAAAGGTAGGGATGATTTTAGGGGCTAAATTTCGCTCATGGGATAATTTTCTATGGTTTTTCCAAAAACAAGATTCGCTATTTTAAAAATGATTCGCCCAAATTCTATAGGATAAAATTATTTTACCTTAAAAATCGCCAAAATTTTATAAAAACTATATAAAATCCTTAGAAATTTGAATATTATTACAAAAATATCACCAAACCTTTATATTTGGCATATGAAGGATTAGTAAGATTCGCCAAGGTTTCTACATTGTAAAATAAATTACCTTCCTTAAAATCATCCTTGGTTAAAGGAAGAAAGGTTGGGGGGATCCGATATGCCTTGTTAACTGTAGATCTACATCCTCAATTCTCAGTTCCTGAGATTAATGCGTCATTTTCCTAACTTATCCTATCCTTCCACTTTAGAATGATCTGATGACTGAAATTCACATCAGATGATCCGATGGTCGGGAGTGTATCTCGGCTCTCCGGATCTTCGGGCTTCAGGTATTTCAAATATCAAACTTGAAATTATTGAGGTGAGATTTTTCCGAAGCTTAACCTCCTCACATCTTTATACTCGAAACAAGTGTTGCTCATTTGATCAAGATATTAGATCAATGGATCTCTCTGTGATGCATCTCTTCTATCTTATCATGTCCTTCCACTTAGAATGATCCAAAAAATGACGAAAATTCTCATAATTAAGATCTCATATCTTACCTCGCTTATCTTATCCTTCCACTTTAAAATGATCCGACAGATGATGACAATTCATGTTTGATCTGACAACTGACGGGTATTCAGATAATCAAATACTCAACCCTTTAGCCTCACTTATCCTATCCTTCCACTTAAAGTGAACCGACGGCTGTGAAGATTCTCAAAGAAGATCAACGATCAAGGATGGTTGTGGAACCCCAAGTTGTGAGTGATTTAACTTGTCACCAAAACTCTGCAATTTGAAGTTCTGCATCATTGGTGAGTCAACCACAATCATTGATATTTGAGGCTATAAGATATGATGGTCCTGAATAATTACGATATTGGAACTAGCACGATTTTTAATTCTCCTTCTGATCTCCACAATCTATCTGTTTCATTGATCTGGCGATTGGGCATCTGACGGTCACAAATCAATATGACTTAATCTAATCGCTTGTTGGATCAACTAGAGTCATCGATATCTGAGTCTATGAGATCTGAATATATAGACCAATTGTAGGATTGGAACTAGCAAGATGTTTAATTCTTCTTTCTCTCCCCGCAATTCATCCCTGTCGTTGATCTGGCTTGTAGATCTGAAAGTCACAATCCTCCAATGATTCTCAATCCCATGGTCACTCATATGATCGACATCCATTATATGAGACGATCAACACCGTCAATTTCTTGATCGAACAACTGCTGAGGCTTCTCACCCTGAGATTAGTCTTTTCCTTCCGAGCTTTGATCTCTGCATACTTTTCGCTCCTCCTCTTGAGCTTACATTTTTTATTCCGAGATTTGATCTCTGCTTACTGTTTGCTCCTCCTCCTGAGCTTATTCTTTTCCTGTTTTCCATCATTTTTGTTGTTCTTTCCATTAATGATGAGCACACTCTTCCTGTAAAATATGTCAACAATATCCCCCTTTGGAATTGATGGAAACCCTGAAAGGATGCTTATATATCCAACTGTAGCATCTAGGCCACTCCTTTTCTCCCCCTTTGACATCAATTTCGAAGAAAAAATGCTCCCCCTAAGTTATTGTAGTACTTTTCGGAGGTATCAAATATTCAAACAACACATACTCCCCCAGACAGGATGGACTCCTCAGGTGAGAGAAGCGATGACACCCAGCTTCTGATGGAGATATTCAAATGGTGTCTTAGCTAGGGGTTTAGTAAAGATATTTATGCAACCTCTTATTATACCATCCGTATCATTTACTGTTTGTAGCATACCCTAAGAAGATGTCTTCATAATCCCTATCATCATACTTGCCAAGATTTTCATTATTATTCTTTATGTAGCACTTACTCCCAAAGACTTTGAAGTGTTTGATTGAAGTAGGTATTCCATACCATAGTTCATAAGGTTTTGTGTCACTGTGTGGTCTGAGGTGAGATTTTTTAAGAATATGGATTGTTGTGTGTATTGCTTATACCCAGTAGGTTTGACCAATATTATTCTGATTCATCATTGACCTGGCCATTTGTTCAACTGTTCTACTTTGCCTCTCAACTACTCCATTTTGTTGTGGAGTTCTTGGGATTGTGTATTATCTTTTGATCCCATGTTTATCACAAAATTCCTTGAACTCTGTTAAGCCCTAATATTGGCTCATTACCACTTAATTGGGGCATATTAGATTAGTAATGTTATTTTATTTATGTCGTCTTTAGGCCATTAATTGTAATTTAGATTAGTAATTTTATTTTACTTATGTCGGCTTTAGGCCATTAAACCTCCTAGTCTCCTATATATATACCAAGGAGACATTTTCATTTTGAATCATCTTGTACTTGAACATTTAAGTGGGGTAAAATGAGGTTGCCCCCTCGAAGAGGCTTATTATCTAAAATTATCTCTTTTTTAGGGCGTTGAGTACTTCTCCTGAGGTTTTTCTATGCTATCTTGATGTTTGGTTCTTAACATATGGTATCAGAGCTCAAGGTCTTGGGGTTTCACTGCTACATCTGAGACACCGTGGCATTTTTGATATAACTTTTTTTTATACAACGTTTTAGAAGGAACGGCTTGGAGGGTATTTAGAAGATAGATCAAGGTACGTTGGGTTCAAAATTCAGCTCCTGAGGCCTTATAATTTCGGAGATACAACCTGTACAAGATAGGGTTCTGTAATCATCCTTAAATGAGTCATTGTGTAATTTTTGCTATAAAAAAATTTCTGTAAAGTTTCAGACCCTAAAATCTGGAGGCAATTTACAGAAATTAGTATTGTATCTTTGGTAAAACGTTTAGATTCTGGGTCATCTTAAATTTGCAGATACACCCTGTGTAAGATAGGGTATCTGACTATCCCTATTGACTAGTCTCAATAAGGTGTTCCAAGTAAAACAATCATAACTTCTTCCTAGAGTATCCAAATTGCATGGGACTAGTTGCATTGGATCGTGGACAGTCTGTAGTATTTGGGGTGTGAGTTTCAGAATTTTATATCAATTATTTCGTGCGGGGAACACTATACAAGTGAGATCTCATGGAAAGGCCAAAAATCGGCAAGTTGTAGGGAAGTTACCATAAATTCCACTTGGCACATCCAATTTTGATCAGACCTATGGCATTGCAGAGAAACAATATTAGAGAAATACATAAGAGAAAGTTTCATACCCAGAAGGGCCAAAAATTGGGAGATACAATAGAAGAAATATTGTATAGCAGAACCACCTCAAAATCAAGGTTCAAAAGTGATACTTGGCCAACATGCCACCCAAAAAGGGAACTTCTACACCAAATAA
>SNQJ01S0039013.1:110524-128869 GCA_010110895.2 Picea sitchensis | reverse complement strand
GAGAAACTAGAAGTAGAAAGTGTATGTCCATGAGAATAATAAGAATCAATACAAATGTTGTGCTTCTTCATTGTTGCTTCTAAGGCTTCCGTATTTTTAAAACATTTAGACTCCACATGACCATCTTTCCCACAAAAGTTGCAATGTCTATTAGTCTTCTTACTTTTGGATTTTTATGCTTTGTCACCATTAGGAGCATAAGATGGTTGATAGGGTTTGGGACCCTTGTTTTGCTTGTTGTTGTGGCGAGGATGTTGCTTCTTGGGCTTCTTGGATTTATCTTTCTGTTGGGCCACTAAAAGACTCAAGTGAGGGATTTTGGTAAGCACTCCCTAGAGCTTCTCTAGTGGAATAAAAGGTAGATACAAACACAAAATATGCACTACCAAGCTTAGAAAGAATAATATACATGCATTGGTCTTTCTTGAGATCTATTTTGCAGTCTATACATAAAATTCTAAGTTTTTTGAGCTTAGATAAATAATATTCAATGCAAGGAAAATCATTGGGACTTAAAGTCATCAACTGATTTTCTATCTAGTGGACTCGAATAATATCGTGTTTACCAAACATAGATTCAATATTTTCCCAAGATTTATCTAGGTCATCAATTCCTTGAAGGTGAAACCTTAAATTAGGAGAGATGGACATCATGATTAGTCCACATGCTTCGCCATTCTTACTATCCCATTTGACTTTCTTTTCATCATCAGTGGGTTCTTGTTCTTTTCCCAAGGTAATCTGGTACAATCCTTTACTTGTTAATACATCCTCCATATGGGGTTTCCATGAGAAGTAGTAATTGGTATCGATAAGCAAAAGATCATTGGGAGAATCCATATTAAATATTTAAAGAATATGGATTTAAAATCTGAAATTTATGGTCTTGATGGAAAGATCTCGAAAAAATAGGTTGTTAAAAAAATGGCACTGAAAAAAGACTTCAGATGAGAAAGTTATGTCATTTTGAAAAAAGCATAAACAGTAACCAAAGAGACACGTGGAAAGTAGAAGTTTGTCCATGTGGTAATGCCCCTCCTTCACTAACTTTCTTATAACCTCACTTTTACAAATAAGTTTCTTATGAAGTGACCCACTTTTATAGAATAAGAGGGAATCACGTTTACAATGAAGTTACTTTGTAAATTAAAGTTACATGCAAAAAGTAACTAAAAGGAAATATTAAAGCTACTTTATAGTGATTCACTTTTATAATTTAAGTGAAATAGTCTTTACAATGAATGCATGAGATTTTTCAAAATGTAACAAAAAAGATATTTGAACTCAAGAACTCTTACTAAGTAAAGCAACTTTTAACCAAGTGAGCTAGTGCAAAACAAATTATAATTTTAAGAAGGATGATGGGTGTTGTCATTGTGGAAGACAGCCTTGGAGTGTGTGCTCAAAAAAAATATGTTCATGCATTCACACACAAAAAAAACTTGCTTCTCGACAACAACAATGGTTAGATCTCGGTTATCTTACCCAGAAAATGCAAGTTTTCTCTATGTTTCTTATTTGTCAATATCACACAAAGCAAGGGGAAAAGAGTATACACAAACTAGAAATAATAGAAACCTAGAAACAAAAACAAAAAACAAAATATTATCTCTGTAAACATTTAAAAAGGGAATATCCAGGCTTTATACCTTCGGATCTGACTAAAATAGCCATATATTGGGAAAACATAAACATTTTCGAGTGAAACAAAAAGAGTTCTTAATTGAAATGAGTGCTCTGCGTTAAATGGAATAGTCCTCTCAAACCATAAATGTATGGAAACAATAGAAACTAGATATGCGAAAACACAACTTCAAGATCTTGATCTAAAAGGGATTGGGTCTTCAAATGCACTCTGATACCATGTTTGACAACATAGGTATTCCAACAAAGGACGAACACCTTCAATAAAAATTCACACAACCACCATGTATGGGGTTTAATACAGTTAGAATGCACATTAATTATGGGAACGGAGACCGAGCCATTTGGTATCTTGAGTCTCTAGGAACTTAGGAGGACATGACCTTGCCTTCATTTCCCGGTCTGGATGCAATCTATCACACAATTATGTAGTAGAGGATATGGTACAAGAAGCTAGAGGGGTGATATGTTGACGCCATGAGGAATATTACCAGGTACTTGGGAGTTAAAGAGGCAATAACCAATCACCCCAGTGCATGCAACAACGAAAGGACTTCAAGACACCATTTGGAATGTTTAATTCTTGGAATGTTTTTCCCAAACCCGTCATTATGGTTGTCATTGTTGGCTCTGGTCTGATAACATTGCGCTCTATACATCTTTGAATCCTATTCCTCCATGAATCACCATGTCATGACGATGAGAACATGATAGATCTCGTAGAGCCAGTAGATATAGGAAACTAATAGAGCCACACCCAAATATTTCTAATTCCATTGGCAGGGGCAGGAAAAGGGGAGTGACAGGTTCACCGATCCATCACCCAGCAGAGAAAATCAAGAATCCTAACAAGGAGGAAGCCTCAGTTTGTGGTTGTAGGGTCAAGTGGTTTGAAAAGGGTGGTAACTCTGTTAGTTTCAATCCACATCGGATTCTTCCTCTTCTTTATCCCTCCAGGTCCATGCCTACTAGCCCTGAGACCCAAGACGATCACAAGGTGGCGGGTCAATATTCGGGCTCGGCATTGATGGAAACACTCATACTCCAACACTCATACTCTACCTATGAAAAACGATTCTAATCTTTCTATCCTCATGTTTCTCTCCCCCTTTTACATCAATGGAAAAGTGCATCTCCCTTTGGGGTTGCTCCCCCTGTCTTCATGCTTCTAATATTTCTCTTTCTCCTCCTTTGACATCATGGGTAAAAAGGATAACTCCCCCTGACGATATACCTTCTTTGAACAATCTTTCTCTGACTTGATGTGCTCCCCATTTCTAATCTTATTTCCTGATCTCTTCCTCTGACAATTTCTCTCCCTTGACCTTTCTACAAGATGGAGTGTAGATCAATGTGGGATTTCCTATATATGATTTATTTCCTCTCTTCTGGTGTTCTTTTTCCATTGGTGCTTCCTCATGTAATTCACTGACATATATAAAAATCATTCAAAGTTACTTTACTTCAAGTATTCATGGATTGTCAAGTTCACATCAATGACCATACCTTCTTCTAACAATATAGCTTTTGTTGTGCCTTTTACTGCTTTCCTTCCCGATTCCACTTGTTCGTTGATTCCATTGATTCCAATTGTTACTATGCTTTCATCCACTGTCATGTATTTGTTTAGACCTATCAAAGATCTCATGAATCCATCTCTCTCCATATGTCATAAACTTCTCATGACTCTGCTACTCAATTGCATACAATGTTGACCCATATGCTAATTACAACATATTCCAGCTTCTCAAGCTGTCTTCTTAATTTTCCAAATCAGACTCTACATGTTTGCAACAATTTGTACCGAATATGTCACCGTCTGAATGCATTCCTAGAATCCTTTATACAATGAATCTTTGCGACTCTGAAACTGCTTGGCCAAAAACTACAAATACTTCAGACTGCTCGAAAGATAGTTCTATGATATATAGAGTTGTTGCTTAGACTCCCCCTCTTCAATATTCATATTTACTAGGAGTATCTAAGCCGGATGGTTCAAAAAAATAACCGCTTTGGTGTGGAGTAATATTCCTCTTCATCTGTGGATTCATCATCATCCTCTTTCTGAATTCTGACCTCTTCCTCTTTTCTTGTGGATTCATCATGATCTCGCATTACTGCAAATCTTGTGAGTATGATCTTTGGGACCTAGTTTTCATTCACATATTCTTCTTGTTTTTCATTTCTTCTCCAAACTTTCATGTATCTGACATCTTCCTTTTTTCCTATAGATTTGTCCTGATCTCGTACTATTTCCAATCCTAAGAGTATGACTTTTGGGTGTCCTTCATTTATTTATTTTCCTTTACATGTTCTTGTTTTATTTTCCAAACCTTCTTATACCTGATTATATCAGTGTTCTCTTTCATAGAAGTATATGTCATGCTTCTACAATCACGAGCTATATGTCCATAGTTATGGCATTTGTAACATCCAATATTATATGGAGTCACATATACATTTCTTGCTTGACCATTTCTTCCATAAGCTTTGCAATTTGCAGCTTTATGTCCAAAGTTGGTACAAATAAAAAAATGACCATAAAATAAACTTTCATACCTGGGAGTGAATGATCTTATTTGTGATGTAGTCCTTCTAAATCCATCCCTTGGTTGATCACAATCTTCTCTTCTATTGTTTCCTTCACAATGATTGAAGCTTCTTTGATACCTGAAAGTGGAGGATCTTCTTTGATATATGTCTCTTTTGTAATCTTCTTCTTGATTTTTCTTCATTTCTGGAATGTTATTGTTTGTGGGATCACATTCTTCCTTCTTAGTAGGGCCTTTGATGACTTCTAAATAACTCTTAGTCTTCTCTTCATTATTTATTTCTAGCAACCTGTAAAATTTCTCTTCAGCTTTCTTTACTGATGATGTGGATCTTTCTCTCTCTTCAATGTTCTTACTAAGCTTGACAACTTTAACTCTTAATGTAACAATTTCTTATTCAAGCTTCTCACATTCTTCTTCTTTCTTCATCATCTAGATCTTCATTACTTCTTCCTTTCTCTTTGATTCTTCAAGGAGACAATTTCTTCTTCAAATCTTCTTTCTTGTTGACTGAATTCTACTTCAAGTTTATTTAATTCCTCGGATATTTCCTGGAGATGGCTAGTCAAAATGTTTTCTCTCTTCTTTGCTTCCTTTCTTTGTGCTACTATTTCTGCTTCCAAAATTTGTTTTTCTTCCAACTGAATTTTGCATGCTTCATCAATCCTTCTGGCTTCTTCTACTTGAACTTTTAGGTTTGTAATCATATGTTGGACTTCTTCAAAGTTGGGATTTTGAGACTCCCTTTTTATATTGATCAATTCTTCCTCGACTGACTTGTTTTTCTATCTTTCTTTGACCAGCTTGTCTGAAGCACTGGTTATGTGTCTCTCATAATCTTCTTCTTCAGAATCTGTATAACCTGATGAGCTTCTTTCTTCCCATACTAACTCAACATATTCTTCGTCTTCTTTATTCTGATTGGCATGTTTCGGCTCTGCGGTAGAATGGGATTGTGTAAAGCATAGATTATGTAGCTTATCCCAAAGTTCTTTGGTTGATGAACATTGTCCCACTTTATCTTTTACTGAATCACATAATCCTTCCAAGATGAAATCCATTTGCATTTTGTTGTTTCTTTTCAATTCCTTCTTGGATGTAGTCTTTGGTTTCTTTGAACTGGTGTATCATGTAACAACTAAATGCCAAACATCATACCCCTATGCATGTAAAAATACTCTCATCTTTTTGTTCCACATCTCATACTTCATACCAATCTGACCATCAAACCACAGTATTCCATTAGCTCTGTATACATTAGCCATGACATTCATGATCTACCTTCCAGTAGTTAAACTGATTTCTTGAAGGACCTTCTCTGATACCAATTGTTGGAATACTAGGAGGGGGGGTGAATCAATATGAGCTCTTTTTACCACTTTCAATCACAATATATAATCTTCAACTTTATCAACAGTATATCATTTATGATTTCATTCAATATATCATGAGCATATAACCATAAGCAGTACAATTCAAAAATATCACATCAGATACACAGTACACCATAATTTACGTGGAAACCCAAATGGGAGAAAACCACAGAATGATTTCTTATATATATCAAGAATACATTCATAGGAAGCACCAACTTCCAAATTCTTTAGCACCAACTGGAAGGAGACACCAACTCCCTGATTTACAGACACCAACCTGAAGGAAGCACCAACTCCCTAAGTTCTTCGGCATCAACCGTAAGGAGGCTACGACCCCCTGATTTATAAGCACCAACCTGAACAAACCACCAACTCCCCGAGTTCTCTAGCACCAACGAGAAGGATGCTACAACCCCCTTTCCTTGCCCCATTCTATCGCCATGAAATATAAGTATAGACTCATTGTCACTACCATTGATCAACCTGTAACTGCCACTGTCACTGTCACATCAACCAACCTGTCACTCTCACTGTCACATCAACCTGTGACTACCACTGTCACATAAACTTGTCATTAATGATCAACCAATCATCCAACCTATCACTGTCACTGTCACCATCACTAATATATCATCATCAACCAACTATAACCAAATCCACTCACATGGATACCAAAACCACCACCAAACCATGTACATCAACCATATACCACAACCATCAACCATGTACCATTTCATGCATCAACCATGTATTGTACCAAGTACATAAACCATGTATCATATCACGTACATCATAAGATATCATCAATGAAGTGCCTCAAGCATAACCAAGATAGACACAATACCAAGATACCAATATAGCCAAGATGTGCTACTAATCCATGTACCATAACATCACTAAGGTGTACCTCAACATGTATCAACATAACCAAGACATGCACCTCATACATGTACCAAGAAGATGACTCACACCATACACCAAAGATGCACCTCAAACATATACCAATGCCTCAATAAGATATTGTTGGCACAGGGGTAGACCCAGGGTTCATCTCCAAGAGCGCACCAACAAGCCCTAGCTACTGGCCCTTTCGACAGCACCTGTGAAGCAGATGCATTCTCACCCGAAGTAGCTATGAGGGGGTTGTAGGACAGAGATGTCTACAACCAGGGGAATATCAAGTGGTTCTTATTGCAACAACAACATAACATGCATCTATCATTAAACTAGCTAGATCTTTCCTTCACAGCTATAGATCTGATCTAACACAATAATGCAAACAATAATACAACAACAACAGAGATCAAAGAATCAATCACACATCCACAACACAGGGTATACGTGGTTCACCCTCTCTCTAGGGCTACGTCCATAGAACTGTTCTTATGATTTATTAAGGAAAAGCATACAGTTCTTGTCTGCGCTCTCAACTAGCAAATCTTCTTTCTTCTCTCTCTTTCTCTCCCCTTCCTACGCAACCAGCTGCAAGACTTGATCTTCGCACACAGCTGAAGATCTTACAATACCATAAGGCTCTCTCTCTCACCACTTCTCTCCCCCAATACGATAATCTCTCACACAATAATAGAGCTAGATCAACAACAATATCATACCAATACTCAATGACCAACCCGACCCATGTCCTCTTGACCTTTATTTATACATTACAATACCTCACTGACAGCCTTAGGCTGAAACCTAGGTGCCAAAACCTTAAATACAAAAACCCTAGGTGTCTAAAACCCTAGGTCAACTTGACCCTCTTTTTCCGGGCTTCGTCAGCTTGTCTTTTCTTCCTTCTCGCGTGGTGTTCCAAAGCATCCAATGGTGGATTTGTCCACCTTTTGAGTCGTCCTCGATCCCTCTCCCTTGTTGATCTGTCATCCTCGATCTCCTCATACAACGACTTTCTTTTCCACACTTTGCTCCATCTTTTCTGTTCTTTTGCTCGCTTCGACCCAGTGACAGTCACTGTGTCTCCCGCAAAGCTCGCTTTTTCCCTTTTCTTCCTCGTTCTTCGCTTCCTTCCATAACCCAGGGCCAATAGATACCAAGGCATGACCATCACATCATCAACAAGTAACCAATATGTACCTAAAACCATGTGCCTCAAGCATGTGCCAACATCCATAAACCATGTACCAAGAGATACCATCAAACCATATGCCAAGTATCCAATATGTGCCTATAACAATGTATCATACCATCACCAAGGTGTATCATGCAAAATCACTACCATTACATACCTCAAGAATGTACCATAATAACATAAGCATAAGCATCAAACTAACACATAAGCATACCTTTATCCTGTAGCTAATCTGATACAAAGTAATATTGACCTATAATATTTCCTCAGACCTTAGCAACATGGTACCAGCATTTTCCCAATTCTATCTTGTCCTCGCGAGACTAAGATCTTTTGTCTAGCAAGGCCTCACGTGACGAGCCATAGACAATCCATAAGGGTGCCTCGTGGGACACTAATTTTCTGACCCGCAGGGGTCAGCGAAACAAGGGTTTTCTCAGAAAAAACCTCTCTCCTCTACAATCCTGAAACTCTAGCACTTCTCACTCTTTCACTGCCTCATATTTTGTCGTTGCAAACTTGTCAATATATCACTTACTCACATAGAATATATTCAAGTAAACTTGTGTGTGAATGTGCTTATGAGAGACTTCTTGAGGTGTATATATACTTTTTCTAGGTAACCTATTTCCTTAACTTTAGGCATTCTTGAAATTTCTTATTACAACCACTTTTCCCTTTAATTAATGACTTGAAACCGTTTAGGGGCTTCTTAACCCATCTTTGGGGCTTCCAACTCCATGACCTCATAACTCATCAACCGTGAGGAACTACATGATGTTCCACCTACCATTGGAAATCACACGACAGGGACTATCCATCTAAGAGTGTGTTACCTGCATTTACATTGTCCTTCATGTCCTTATTCCTCAAACAACTTTGGGATTCATGACCACACCTATGGATTTCTCGTAGACTTATTCAAAGCATCTTCCCGTGAGGGCCATTCTTAGAGTTATTTCATAAGGGAACCACTTTGGAGACTTCTCCAAATACACCCATCACATCTATTGACATCAATGACAACCACTGCTTGTTGACATCAATGACAACCAATTGTCCAACAACATCAACAACAATCAACTTTCCAACAATCCAGTGTACTATGTGATGTGTTTGTGCCCCTAATCCATGCTCTTCTCATTGTTGTTAATTTTCCATTATTGTTATTTATTTTTATAGTGGATCCATTATTTTTATTGGAGTATTACAAGTTGGTACTAGAGATTTAGTTGATTGTCTCTTTTGTTGTATTCTTTCAAGAAAAGAAAAAAGACTCGGGTTTTAAAAAAAATTTAGTATAATTTTCAAAATGTAACTTTATATCTAAATGTGCTAAAAAATAAAGCAATTTAGCAAATCAACCGAAGGTTAGATCACCAAGATATGAAAGTTGAAAAAAAATTATTTTGAGTGCATTTCTAAAATGATAGTGACTATAAATTTAAGTTTTTAATCTTCTTATAAGAATGTTGGGATAGGTGTGTCATACATCTTGTAGTTCAGTAGCAAGTAATTAATGATGAATAGTAGCAGTAATAAATGTTGAGAAGTAGTAGGTAATGAATGTTGAGCAGTAACAAGTAATAAATGTTGAGTAGTAGAAAGCAATGAATGTTGAGCAGTAGCAGGCAATTAATGTTGAGTAGAAATAGTTGGTCAACTAATTCTTGGTGGTTTCCAACATGTAGAATTGAGAAACCATAAATGGTTTATGTTTTAATTATGCCTATTTATTGAGTGTCTCGGTAGGAGGAATTGAGAGAGAATTTTTAACCTACTATTATGTTGCTGAAATTTCTCCAAAACCTTTATCCTGCTAAATATACATGTTGAGAACATAGAGAGTTTGTAATTTATTGTAACCATATCCTAGTTGTAGAATAATACATTGAGCTACTTTGGAGTGTGGGATTTTTCTCCCAAAAGAGTTTTCTTCGGGAAATCATTGTTTAATGTTCATATGTTTTTGTGTTTTCCACTATTGCAATTATGTTTTTTTAGTTTTATGCATAGTCTTCTCTCATTGGTTATTGTAAGAAGCGTATTCCACACCTCTACTTCCTTTCAATTGGTATCAAAGACTAATCACCTCAAATCCAAGGTGTTAGGGACAAGAACTTTTGATCAAATCTTGATTTGAGTGGGAGCTTGCACAAAATAAAATATTATTACAGGAAAATGGCAAGCACGTCTAGAGTATAAATGGAAAAGTTTAATGGCACTAACTTTGATTTGTGGAAGCTCATGATGGAGTATTTTCTCATAGATCAAGTTATATGGGTTGCAGTATCTAGAACCAAACCCATTGATATGAAAGATGAAGAGTGGGTAATGATGGAGAGAAATGTAAGAAGCCTTATTAGGCTTTATTTGGCCAATTTAGTGTTATTGAACCTTTATGAATAAATAAATACAATGACCGTGTAGGAGAATTTGGGGGATTTGTACCAAGCTAAATCCCTGGTTAATAAAAAAATCATGTGAAAAATTTTGTTAACTTTGAGAATGGGTGAGGTTGGTTTTGTATCCAAGCACTTGAATGCTTTCAATACTATTGTGACCCAGTTGATCTCAGTTAGAGTGAGTATGGATGAGAAGGATCATTTTATGACTCTTTTGTGTTCCTTGTTAAATTTGTGGGGCAACCTGGTAATGGCCATTAGAAGCAATGTAAAGACATCGGTTCTTGATGATCTCATGGTTTTTTCACTCTCAGAGGTGGTGAGGAAAAAATATTCTAAATCCACTTATGAGGCCTTGAATATTAATGGAATATGAAAGGAGAAAGGAAAGAAGAGGGGAAATGGAAGATCCAAATCCTATGGGAAACCTAGGTCTTTTAGAAAGTCCAAGGAAAAATGTTGGAACTACAATAAGGTCGGTCATTTCTAAAGAGACTGCAAGCAAGAGAAAAAGAAGAATAATAAGGAAAATAATTTTTCCAATGATGAGTATAAAAAATATTCATAGAAGGACGGAGGATATGCCTTTGTTGCATCTATTGCAACCCATGCATGATAGTGTGTGGTTGATGGACTATGGAGATTCCTTCCATATGACTTCCCATGGACATTGGTTTTCAGTGTATGAGAAATATGATGGTGGGATGGTATACCTTGGTGATGACTCTCATTTCAGTATAGTTGGTTGTGGAAGATTCTTGATCATATTCCTTGATGGAAAAGTGAAGGGGATCAATGGAGTTTTGTTCATTCTAGGTTTGACATGGAAGTTACTATTAGTAGGAAAACTTAATGATGTGGGTGTGCAAGTTTCTTTCTCTGACAATGGGTGTAAGATAGTCTGAGAAGCTATAGTGCTCACTAATGGTGTTTGTGTGGGAACTATGTTCCAACTTGATTCATGCACCATTCAATGTAATAGTTCTTCACATGCAACAAAGATATTTGTATAATCTACAACTTCACAATTATAACTTATTTCTACTTTCCATGATCATGATTTATGGGTATCTAAATAAGAATTAATTGAAAAAGCTAGTTACATGTACAGAAGACAATGCTATGGCACTAGAAATTGGGCCATATAGGTGAGAAGAGACTATGGCCTTGAAAAACAAAAATATTTTCCATGGATTGAATGATTTTTCTCTTGAATTTGATTTTTGAGAGCATTGAATATATGGAAAACATAATCGTGTTCAATTTTATTCTAGTTCTCACAAATCTTCTAGGTCACTAGAATTAATTTGTTCTAATGTATTTTGTCCCATCAAATTTTCTTTGATTTATAAGGCTTTGCATTATGTTTTTTTTATTGATTATTATTATGGAAGGACATGGGTATATTTTGTTAGAACTAAATCTGAGGTCTATATTCAGTTTAAGGAGTTTAAAGCTCTCTAGGAAAATTAGAATGCCAGGAAGATTAAGGTGTTGAGGATTGATAATTGCGATGAGTTTTTTTATGAATATCTCGATAATTTTTGTAAGGAGAATGGCATTGAAATATGTAAGACGGCTCTATATACCCATAAACATAATAGAGTTGTAGAATGGATGAATTAGACGTTGATGGAGAGAGCTAGGATTATTCTTAGTGATTGTGGCTTAGAGAAGAGGCTCTGGGTAGAAGTGGTTGCTACTATGTGTTACTTGATTAATAGATCTTCCACTTCAAATATTGTGGTTAAGACCCTTATGGATGTCTATATGGGAAACAATCCCTCATTTCATTATCTTCATGTTTTTGGTTGTGATGCATATGCTTATGTGCCTGAGGAGGTAGAGGGAATCTGGCTTGGCCACATGTGAGCACAACTAATAGAGAGCATATAGAATTGACCCCTAATGAAGGAGTTATGGCACAGCTTGTGTGGAGGCCCAAGTGATTGATTTATGCATGAATTAGTTAGGCCTCTTGGACTTCTCTTATGGAAATGTGGAATGTCTCATCCAAGTCTAAGTGTGGGTGCATCTAGGGCGAGCATCATGTAGAAGCATTTCATAGGAGATTCTGGAACAGGCACTCTCGCCTTAGCAAACGTAATTCTATCCTTAGGTCTAACAGTGGACATATCAAAATGAGTTTGTTTTGCATAAAAATCCTCAATGACTGTCAACTTGGAAATGAAATGTATCTTCATCGTCTATGGTGTTGGTGTGATAGGGTACAAGATTTGGGAACTATGTCTAGGAAATTTGTGTATAGTAGAAGTGTTATTTTTAGAGAAGTTAAATCTTCTACCACATTGGTACAGTCAAAAGAGGATAAAAATAAGTCAGTTGTTCAACTACCACCCAAGACAGAGAAGGATGAACTAGAAAATGAATAAAAAATTCACGATGGAACTAATGAGGAGGAGGTTCAAAGAGTTCAGAAGAGGAGGAAGAAACTAAAACTCAAACTTTAAGGAGGTTCACTCAATAAATAAGGCAACCAAATGTGTGTAATTATAATGTGTTTAATTTCACATGTGTATTTTCTTTATCTACTAACACTAATGAGCCTAGAACTATGAAATAGGCGATGGATATGAAAGTTAAGGAGTCTTGGAGATTGGCCATGGATGAGGAGATGGATGCATGGAGAAATAATGATACATGGGACTTGGTATCATTTCATGATGGACTAAAACATGTTGGAAGTAAATGGGTGTTCAAAAATAAGATCAGTTCAAATGGCAATGTTGAAAAGTATAAGGCAAGGTTGGTTGTGAGAGGATATTTCTAGGTTGAGGGGATAGACTTTGATGAGGTTTTTCCTCAATTGCCAATTTAAAATTTAGAAAGTTCATATTAAATGTAGAAGAAAATTTTGAATTAGAGATAGAACAAATGAATTTGAAAATAGCATTCCTACATGGTGACTTGAAGGAGGAGATTTGTATGAAACAACCAAACCACTATGTTGAAAAAGGTAAAGAGTCACTGGTTTGCAAATTAAAAAAAAAAAAAAGTATTTATATGGTCTCAAAAAATATCCCATAATATAGTACCAAAAGTTTGATTATTTTGTATTGGGATTGGGATTTATGAATCCAAATCACATCNTTAGCAATAGAGATCAAAATAGATAGAGTGAACAAAAATATTTGGTTGAGCTAAAGTAAGTGTGTGATATATATGCTACAACAGTTTTATATGGCATGTTACATACCATTGAGTGTTCTAGTTTCTATGGGAGCTAAGATTTCAGTTGAGTAGTGTCCTACAACACCCACAAAGATGGAGGATATAGATGATGTTCCTTATGTGAGTGTAGTTGGTAGTTTGATGTATGATATGGTCAGTATACTAAAGATTGCCTAAGCAGTGGGAGTCTTGAGATGATTCATGGCTAATCATAGATGTGAACATTGGGGTGCAATTGAAGAGGGTCTTTAGGTATTAGTGAGGGACTTGAAAGTATTCAATTTTTTATCATAGTGATGTTTCACGGGACCAACACTCAGTGGATATATAGGGTTATGTGGACTCTTATTGGGTAGGGGTTGTAGATAGAAGAAGATCTACTAGAAGCTATGTGTTTTGACTATTTGGTGGAGCAGTAAGTTAGATGAGAAAGTAACAAGATGTGATTTATTTTCCCACTACAAAGGCAAAGCATACGGTAGCTACTCATTCCTATAAGGAGGCCATTTGTCTTATGAAACTATGTTCAAATCCATGGAAAAGTTAGAGAGATATTGTAATTCAGTGTGATAGTAATACTGCCATTTATTTGGCTAAGAACCCGAAATTTCATGAAATAAAAATCATATTGATATCCAATACCATTTCATTTAGGACATGGTAGAGGATGGAATGAACTATATAAAGTCAATAGTTTATAGAATGTTGTAGATGACTTGACTATATCGATGAGATCGGGTAAATTCAAGTGGTGATGTGAGTTTATGGGCCTTATGGCTCTTGATAGTTATATCACAGTTTGATGCATTCTCCCTTAGACTCTTGCAAGGTATATGACAAGTGGGAGAATATTGGGATGGGTGTGTCATACACCTTACAGTTTTGTAGTAGGTAATGAATGTTGATATGTAGTAGGTAATAAATGTTGAGTAGTGGCATGTAATGAATGTTGAGCAATATTAGGTAATAAATGTTGAACAATAGCAAGAAATTAATGTTGATTAGTCGTGGGAAATTAATGTTAAGCAACAATAGTTGGCCAATTAATTGTTGGTGGTTTCCAACGTGTAGAATTGGGAAACCATAAATAGTTTATGGTTTCCTTATGCCTAATTATTGAGTGCTTGGGTATGAGGAATTGATAGATATTTTTAATTGTCTATTATGATGCTGAGATTTCTCTAGAACCTTTATGTTACTAAATACTCTATAATGTATTGTAACCATTTGCTAGTTGTTGAATAATACATTGAGTGTGCTTTGGAGTGTGGATTTTTTCTTTGAAAAAGGTTTTCCACAAGAAATCAATGATTAATGGTTGTATGTTTCTATGCTTTTCATTATTACAATTGTGTTTATTTAGTTTTATGCACATTCTTCTCTCATTGGTCAATGTAGGAAGTGTATTCTACACCTTTGCATCCTTTCATAGAAGAATTAATATCATTTGAAAAATTCATGATGAATATTTTCCACTTTATGATGGATTTATTAATGAGTAAAATGTCTTGGTAAAAAACAAGGTCAAAACATTAAAGATTATCAGGATTTATTAATGAGTAAAATGTCTTGGTAAAAAACAAGGTCAAAACATTAAAGATTATCATGATAGCAATTGGTTTCCCCATTAGAAATGTTATCTCCAATGCCACAATCAACATTTTTCATTCATGAGTATGGAATTTTTTTATTATTAAACAATTTCATTCATGAGTATGGAATTTTTTTATTATTAGACAATTATGATTGTCTTAGTTAAAACAATATTGGAGTTGTATGCTCCTATTTTTTCATTCATGAGTATGGATTTTTTTTTATTATTAAACAATTATGATTGTCTTAGTTAAAACAATATTGGAGTTGTATGCTCTTATTGCACATTTTCAACAAAGTAGAGTGTGTGAGTTTATGTAGCTAATTGAGGAATCTCATTTTCAAATCTTTTGAGTTTGTGCATATGATCATATTCATGTAAGGGTTGAAGATATGTAAGAAGAAAAAGGTACATGATTAGCTACCATATAATCTTCTAGCTTTGGATAAACAAAGTAGAGTGTGTGAGTTTATGTAGTTAATTGAGGAATCTCATTTTCAAATCTTTTGAGTCTGTGTATATGATCATATTCATGTAAGGGTTGAAGATATGTAAGAAGAAAAAGGTACATGGTTAAGCTACCATATAGTCCTCTAGCTTTGGATAAAAACCATACCAAGGGGAGGGTATGTTGTGTACATAAATATAATATTTCTTATGCACACAAATCATTAATCTATGGTTTTTTATATATTTTGTATGAAGTTCATAGTTTTGTAATAATGTAGTCATTTGATATTTTTTACAAGCTTGTGTATCTTAAAAAGATCTCAAATATATTGTACATGAATTATCTTTTTTTTTTGTTTCTTAGAAATGCATGTCACTTGCGGGGCCAGCATTTCAACCGTTGGCTAAGAAACCACCACCCAGGGGCATCTAAGCCATCAAAATGGGCCGCACCAACCCTTAACATGGTTGGGTTTTTTGGGTGTCTCCTCCCAACTAAACACATCATAAGGATATTGAACTCGAGTCATCTAGCAAACGAAACCCACACCTTAACCAGTTGAGCTAGCAGGAAATGACTTTAAAATTTTGAAAGACATGGGGGTGGGCTTTGATCCACTTATGTGTGCATGAGTCACGATACTATTTAATATAAAATCTATGGGTACAACCACACATTCAATCACTACCTCAAAATGTCTCATGGTTCTAGGTTAAGCCCTCAAGGAATTGAAGTACATGAGTTATCTTATCAAAATTCGTTAACTTAATATTTTCCACCATTAAAAATTCAATACTGGAAAGTTGTATTAAAAGATCTACCATTAACTTGTAATCAATCATTTTAATATCAATCAAATCATATTACTTGTTTCAATATCATTTTTATTGAGATATATTTTATTGTTAAGTATGCAAGTTCCCATATCCTTTAATTTTTAATTTTTTAATATTGCCAATTTTCTTTTATTTATTATT
The DNA here is from genome assembly GCA_010110895.2 of Picea sitchensis. Taxonomy (NCBI): domain Eukaryota; kingdom Viridiplantae; phylum Streptophyta; class Pinopsida; order Pinales; family Pinaceae; genus Picea; species Picea sitchensis. Next base: position 112,589 of record SNQJ01S0039013.1, on the reverse strand, counting down.
ACTTCCATAATTACAATAATATTTTTATTACAAAATTAGAACAATGTACAAATGTACAAATGTAATCATTTGTTTTTTTTATATCAATTTTGAGGAAAAATTACTTGGTATAAAAACATCATGATATAAATAAATATTTCTATGCATTTATGCTAATAGGCATTTAATTATCAAAGTGAAAAAACCATGCATTGAATCAAAATCATTTCTCGTATATAACAAGTAGCCATTACGACTCTCGGTTTTTCATAGAGATAATGGGATAGAGAGTCCTATCACTACAATAAACGTCTTCGAATGAAGTGGGATGTTACTTTATCTCTTTTGTTGCGGGTGGACTGGGGACCACAATTGTTGTTTTATTACCTCCTCCATTTACTTGATCCTGTTAGACTGTTGTAATTTTTGATTTGGCATCTTCCGGTGATTGGTGTTTCCAATGCCTCGGTTTGCTTGCTGCTTTTCATTGTAAAAAATTTATACTTTTTATAAATTGGAGTAATTTTCTCTTGGAAAAAACAAGTAGCCATTATCAATAAAAAGGCTTATGGAATGGTCGGTATATCAAGTACTTGGTTTCAATCCTAAGGAGTGCAAATAGATGAAACATTAACAAATGCAAGTGGGCGTATGCCATATGTTTAAAATTTGGAAATTAACACAATTTTAAAGTAAAGGAGGTTTAAAATAAAATTATATATATAAAATAAATAGTAAATTTATGAAATTTAAATTCGAATTTTCAATTAGTATATAGGAACATAATTCGAATTTTCAATTAGTATATAGGAACATAATCTAATGTTAATGAAATATTTATAATATTGGTTTAAAGTTTAAAAGGGTTTAGTTTAATTGGTTGTTTCCAATGTTATTAGGTTTTTGGTTGGTTTCGTATCAATAAGTGCATCTCCTTGGGTTAGATGTATTAGTTTACACTAATGAATTACTAAGGATGTCATCCACTTATGTGGGAAAGTATCCCTTGACTTTCTTTACAAAATTTTCCTAAAAAAATAATAACACTAACCTAGATCCATCTTAACTCTAAACTGTCAAGTATCAAAAGAAACCAAATCTCTTTAAATGTAATTTTTTCCTCAATTTTTTATACCATAAAAATATTTAAAATTCAACAAATTTAATCTCTGCATAATTAATAAATTTAAAAACAATATATAAAAATATGTATAAGAAATTAATATAAAAGAACTCCAAAACTAAGTGATAAGATGGAATTTGCTACACCAATTAAAGGAAGAATCCAATCTAGTCACTGAATTAAAAGTGTTGCAATAAAGGAAATTCCATATCTATAAACTCAAAATTTCAATCCATGAACAATTTAAAGACGACATCATCATCTCTTTTCTAATTTGTGTAATTTTAAAACACATGACCACCAATTCGCTCTCTTATCTTCTAACTTTACATTCTTATTCGTTATGCCCATCAACAATGGCATTTTCTCATACAACTTCTAGAAAGTGTATCATATCATGGAGTGAGTCCCTTTGAATATTTTAACATATGTACTATATTCTTTCTTAAAACAAGAGGAGAGTCATATCCAAGGTACTTTAGATCATGGTCCCATAAACAATATTTAAGCTTCTTTACAACCTTGAACCTCCCCCCACCCACCAACAAAAAAAAAAGTCAATATGGCCAATGGAAAAGGGAGCTTTCATCATGAGACCTTGGCCAATGGAAAAGGCAAACTTTGGGACCCAAGAATGGACTTTTTCTTGTTATTTGTTGCTTATGACATAGGACTATATTCTTTAATTTGCATTCAATTGCATGCAGCTTGATTAGCCAAACCATGTGCAATTAATCAAAATAAAATAGTTTTATATATTCTACAAAGTGCTTATTCCCAATGTTCATTTATTTTATTTTATTTTTAATTTTTAAAAATGCAAAGAGATGATCAATTTTGTCCCATTAAAAATTATGCTTTTACAATTATCATAAATTTCATTTCATGTTATTTGAAAATATATTAAATATTATTAAAATGCATTAGTGTAATTAGTTGTTGTTTTACTTTATGATATCCTTA
>SNQJ01S0039013.1:91880-105128 GCA_010110895.2 Picea sitchensis | reverse complement strand
AGTACACGAGGGGATCATCGACCTACATTTATGTCCTTCAGCAGAATAGATGACAGACATCTTCACCAAGACCTTCATTGAGCAGAAGTTTCATTCTCTATGAAGTCATCTTGGAGTGAAGGACACAGTTGCCTAGCAACTATAGTTATTCTTTTTACATGCATTGAACCTTGAGGGGGGGGGGGGNCCATGAGGTTTTCCCTCTTTCCTCACTTTATTTTCAGTGTATCTTTTGTATTTGTGTACCTAACATGGCCTCGTTGTCGGGACCCATTCTTTATTTTCACCATAGTGATGTTCAAGAGGGGTGATGGAGTTACTTCACACAAACCTAGGATTTCTTTTTCCTAAGGTTTTTCCTTGTTTATTAGCCATAATTAGTCATTATCCAGACTCCTATATTTTAGGGGAGAATATTCCACCTGGAGAATATTCTCTTTAGTTGACACTTCAATTTGACTAGTTGAGTTGAGTCTAGATGTTACATTGGTTTTGTCACCATGAAACATTGGGATCATCACCATGTTAATGTGCACTTACCTTGGGATCATCACCAGACTGGTGCATTACCCTTGATTCCTTGATCTACTCACTACACTCTGTTCATTTAGTTAACTGAAGACTAGTTGACTAGTTAACTCAGCTAGGTGGCAGTTCACTCTCGTAAGTGCCTGAGAGACTAGACTAGGTGGCAGTTCACTCCTGTAACTGTTGGTGTGTGTCGAGATCACTTTATACCACCACTATGGCTCATTAGTTCTCCTCCATTGCGCATTGATTGAGTCATACAAAGTATATCTTGTGTAAATTATTCATTATTCATTATAGTTAATGAGAATTATTCCATTATTTCTCTCCTTCTTCTTCTTTCTTAATTTCTCTTTGCAAATTTGTGTAGTATTTTCTAGCTAGATCTATTATGTGCGGGTTCAACACATTTACATAACTATGGAGGAAAAAAATCTCTTTGTATCCAACCATGATAATTCCATAAAGCAAAAAGGTGGCTTGAGTAGATGCATTCAACTACTCTGTATCAAACTCAAACAACAAGGGAGGAAATTTGTATTGAAACCAATCTTCTCCATGGTCCTAGAAATCCATAGTAATCAATGATTCAATGAATTTCACTCGAAAAGCATTGCATTCAACTTCTAACCTATTTGAAGGATTCAGTGGGGATGGTCGATGTAACTACTAAACCTTTGAAACCTTTATTTCCATTTCATGTTCGTCTGCCATGCTCACATGCTATCATAGACCTTATGAGAATAACATGAGAAATTACTTAAAAGTTAAATTTTATACTATAACTTACTTCTCTTAGCACACATAATAATACCACTCTACTTAGCACATGTACTAATAAAACTCTATATGTTGTACTCATAACAATATTGCTTTGAAGCATTGGGGATAGCATGCTTGTGTTTGGATGTTTTTATGTTACATCAATATCAATTTTGAAAAATGATTTGAATTACATCGATTTCAAACTTGAGGGTGTTGAGTCCAGTTCTGCATTAAAAATGTTGCACACATAACAATATTGATTTGAAGAATTGGTGGTAGCATGCTTGTGTTTGGATGTTTTTATGTTATGTCAATATCAATTTTGAAAATTGATTTGAATTTCATCGATTTCAAAATTGAGGGTGTTGATTCCATTTCTACATTAAAAACAACAATTTTGTCTACCCATAATTACAATTTCAACAAGATTGCCTAGCTAGATTCTAGTGATGGCAAATTGGAAAATGTCCAAAACATTCTCTCTCTCTCTCTCTCTCTCTCTCTCTCTCTCTCTCTCTCTCTCTCTCTCTCTCTCATATATATATACACTCAAGCAAAAAAATCATATTGATAATATACTTTCACTACAAGGAAAACACCTATTGCTATAGGATTTTATAGAACCACTTGAAATACCCCTAGTTTTGATTCCCAGACCAGCAATGTAAATGTGTACATGATGAATGGCTATAAATTGGACAAATGTTATTTTCAACCAAACATTGAATGTTAATAAAATACATCACAAGCTACATAAGAGGAAGGACAAAGATGGGGGTACATACATACATACATACATACATATACGCAAGCAACAAATCATATTCATAATATACTTTCACTACAAGGAAAGAACCAATTGCCAGAGGATTTTACAAAACCACTTGAAATACCCCTATTTTTTATTCCCAGACCATCAATGTAAATGTGTACATAGTGAATGGCTATAAACTGGAAAAAAGTTATTTGCAACAAACATTGAATGTTAATAAAATACATCACAAGCTATAGAAGAGGAAGGACAAATATGGGAGGATATGACTCCAAAAGAGGGGAAAGTCAAGAGGAGATAAAAGAAAATAATATTATTTAATTTAATATGTGGTCTTTAACCTTGTTTAAATAGTCCTCTTTGATCCACGTATTGTTTTATCCTAAGATAATGATTAATTTCATGAAGGAGGTATTGGGCTCTCCATAGAGATACATAGCCCCTTCATGCCATGTAATTTTTTGTATGCATTTTTGGGACATCAGTAGGGAAATTTGAATTATGGGAGAGTTTGAATGATTTGGGGAGAGTTCAAATTGTTAGGGAGTTCAGAGTACCAAGTAGTTTGAGTGACCATTATATTCTAACTACCATTCTGGTTCAAATCATCATTCTATTCAAATTACCATTCAGTGGTGGAATTCAAATTGGCAATTGTTGAGAGAGTTTGAGTTTTCAATTGGATGGTAAATTTGGGAGAGATCGAATTACCATTATGTTGGGGAAATATGGGAAAGTTATCTTTGAATGTAAGTGGGAATAGAACTGCAATAGCAATTATGTTGAATTACAGCTGAGAATTATGATGGAAATGAAGGTTATATATAATGGTGATTGTTGTCATTGAGGAATTTTTACACGTAACAATATGTAGAATCCCAATTGTGAGATTTATTAGCCAACCTGTGCTAGATCCTTGAAGGGAAGTGGGATAGCGTAAGGGATTTTTTAGTAGAGAATGGGATCACATTCCTTGGGTTGTGCATGTTGATTGGGAAATGGGGTTGTGGATTGGGACTACTATAGGTGGAAAATTGACTTTGAACCTAGGAATTGGGTTGTGTGAAGAGAATTAGAGCCAATCATAGGTAAATTCACCCTTGTGGATTCATAGCCTCGGATCGGGGGTGACCTGTGTTGCAGAGAGAATCAAATTCATGCAACAAGGAGCCTATGGTTGGGTAGAACAACCTTCTTCTATAGTCAATTGATGGATAATTCCCAGAAAGATAAGTGTTTATGGCTAACTTGTGATTATGTCGAATTAATGTTGTTTATGTCATAGTTACATTAGTTTCTAGTTGTTCAGTTCTATTTGCAAGTTTAATTATGCATTTTAAATGGATGGTTCCATGTTTACTTAATGGTTTCATTATATTGTATTATCGTGCATTATAGTCTCTACATATTTTAACTGATTAATAGTAGGGAAATAAGAAAATGTATCAAGATAGGACTTCAAAGATATCGTATTAAAGTAACAAATTTGGAGTAAAAATTGGTGGTTTCAAGAAGTACCCCATGTCCTCAACAATGCACAGAGGGTATTGGGTATGTTACAATATGGTTTCAGAGCTACTAGTTATTACATTGGGGCTATATGGGTCAAAAATTAGTTTGTATAGGAAGAAATTATTGTTGTCTATGAAGTGTTTAACAAGATTTCTCCATGAGAAAAATTTGGGAAAATGTGTGGAAGCTTGAAATTAGCTCTAATTCTTAGATTGGAATATCGTTAGAGTATGTGGATAGGTTAAAGAAGTATAATTAGTGTAAATCATGGATTATAGAGTTAAGCTCCATGGAAAATTGAGCCAAAATGCAGTTTGTAGGCTATTTTTTTAATAAATGTCTGCAAGGAGAAAGGATTGTACAGAGCCGTAATTGAGAATTTGTGGTTTTAAAATGCTCAAATGATGTCTTTTGATAGAGCATAGGGTTTCCCCTGAGGTGTAGAACAATCGGTGATGGAGTGTATTGTTAAGGCGCTCTGTTATGTGAAGTCATCGGTTCGAAACCCTCGACTAGCCTTGTGTGTCGTGTGAGGGGTCACGTTGGCATGCCTAGGGTTATAGTGGTAGCAGACGGATAACACAACCACGTGTCAGCAAGCACGCGACCGACTAGTTGTTTATTTTCCCAATAAAAAAAAACCTGGGGTGTAGAACAGTCGGTGATGGAGTGTATTGTTAAGGCACTATGTTATGTGAAGTCATCGGTTCGAAACCCTCCACTAGCCTTGTGTGCCACATGAGGGGTCGCATTGGCATGCATGGAGTTATAGTGGTAGCAGTTAGATAACACAACCACGTGTCATGCGATTACATGCCCAACTAGTTGATGATTTCCCCAGTAAAAAAAAAAAGATAGAGCATAAGGTCAAATTGAAGTGGTTTTTGAGGAAATTTATAAAATACAGAGTTTAGTTCTGTGTAAAAATTGGGGAAATATTGATGAATTGGAAAAAATAACCAATTTCATAGGAGGACAAGAGTTAAATCAGCCACAGTGGCATTGAACTGGCAGGCAATGGGATCAAATTTACTCATCGGAGTAAAATAATTTGATTTGGGTCGAATTAGAGAAGTCATGTGTGTAAGCTTCATGGTGGATGTATGTTCATTGTGTAGAGAAAAAAAATAACAATAACTTCATAGAGCCATAACTTCCAGTTTAGAATTCCAAATTGGGAATGAGTGTAAACATTGGAAGCTAATTTAGAGGGAAATAATTTGATGGCTCAAATTTTGGAAAAGTGATTTAGAATTCTTCAGAAGTTGAGAAGAAAGAGGGAAGTAGCCTTGATTTGCTAAAACTAATGAAGTGCATAATTACTGACATTTGAAAGAAGATGTTATAGACCTATAATTGAGATGTATCTAATAGTTTTATTGGTAGGCACATGTATTGCAGAGTCAGAGATACAAAAAGGACAAGTAAATAACATAATTGGAGAATATTATTGAAGATTAGACATGGAAGATGGATAAGGACCTTACATCCATGAAGAATAACTTGGAGTCCTAAATATCAGTGTAGAAGAGACAAAGTCTAATGGACATAGAAAGAGAATGGATTCATTAGAGATGATAGAAACTATAAGGCACTTGAATATGAAGCTATGGAGATGTACATTTGATAGTGAGAGGATGTTAAAATATCAAGAGAAGCAAAATAAGTTGAACACTCAACTACTCCATAGCTCAAATTATTTTCAAAAGAAAATGAAGAATGGATCAAGTTCAAGCTATGAGGAAGAAGGTAGAGGCCAGTTAAGAAGAGAATACCATGGAAGATCCAGGCACTCAAGAAGTGATGCCAAAACTGAAAGGAATAATTACTCACTGACACATTTAGTGAGGAATCCATATGCATATGAAGAATCATAAAGTAACCCAGAAGTGTCCCCATTCAAACATCAAAAGAAAAGGTTCTGAAAAAAACCATTTCCAAGGAGAGCTTAGGAAGATCAAGCCACCAACATTTGATGGTGAAAATAAGATGGGAGAGGATGTTGAATCTTGGTTACTGGGAATAAGAAAGTACTTTCAGTTGCATAATTATTCACCCAAAAGTACTTCCAGTTGCATAATTATTCACCCAATCAAGAATATATAATTTCCATATACAACCTATAGGGAAAAGATTCTATTTGGTGGGACCAGTTGAAGCAAGTTAAGTGCATCAATGAGAGGAGAATTTATTGGAATGAATTCAAGAATTATTTATAGCAATATTATCTTTCTAATCATTACTATGACAAGAAGATGCAATAATTTTTTTAACTCAAGTTGGGAAATATGACCTTGGAAGAATATGAGAAGAATTTTTTGGAGATGTTGAGTTATGTTGGCTATATTAAAGATGAGAAGGTAAAAATATAGAGGTTCCTAAGTGGGTTTCTTGCATTCTACAAAGATAAAATTCAATTTGATAAACCTAATATTCTTGAAGAGACAATTAGGAAGTCCAAATACTTGTATGACCAGAGAAAAGGCATGGAGGATTTTCAAATGTCTTGGAGAGATAAGAAAAAAAGGCAAGCAATAGCATAGGAAGAAGGGATTTAAACCTCCTTTATTAAAGAACAATCTTAATACATGTTAGCAAATCCAACTAGCTCATAGTGTATCTAAGATGGCATAATCCATGGGGAAAATGGAAAGGCATCCAATCAAATTTTGGGGATGTGGAGGAGATCATTTTTACAAAAATTTCCCTCAAAATGAATGTAGAATGAGGAAAGTGCACCATATCTAGGAGGAAATATAGTGGAATATGTGATAAGAAACGTCTTGATAACATATGTCACCCTAGAAAATCGATAGTAAAATCATTAGTTAAACATTAATTGAGCTTAAAGGTAAGATTTCCAATCAACCTATTGCAATTTTAATTGATTAAGGAGAAATTCATAGTTGCATTGCCCATAATTTGGTTCAAAGATTTCATTTTGAGGGAAGTAAGCATGAGAAATCATGGTTGTTTCAATTAGATACTTGGATGTCACTAGATCTACTAGTACCGGATCTAATTCCCTTGCCATTAGTGTTTCTTCTCTATATACGGCTAGTCCTAAGTCTCCATCTCGATATGTTGTTGGGACTAGTGCTTAAGGTGGATCAACTAGTCCAACTTCTGAATATACATATGAATCTACTATTGGGTCAGAAACGACTACCTTCCCTGTTACAGGTGGTTCTCTAGCTACCTTAGCTTCTGGACTAAAAGGAAAATTATTGATATTGTCATAGGCTACCCATAAATATGGATAGTGTCATCATTTTTGCAGACCTTAACGTAATACTGCTTGGTTCATATGATGCTCTTATTAGAGTGTATTGGTTGGATGTGCATCATGATGTCCTAGATTTTCATAATAAGAATTTCACTTGTAATGAAGAAGGAAAGCAAAGGATATGGAAAGGCATTCCCGTAGCCATTTCTATCAAGTACATTTCATCTGTATGTCTAAAGAGATTCTTTAGCTAAGGGTGCCAGTTGTATTCAAGTCATGTGGAAGAGCCAGGAAACTACATAAGCCCAAATATAGAGGAATTTCTATTGCTATAGGAGTATGCAGAGGTATTAGGGGAAATATTAAGTTTACTACCAAAAAGAAATATTGATTTCTCTATTAATTTTATGACTATAGTTGCTCCAATATCTAACACTCAATATAGAATGAGTACACCCAAATAGAAGAAGATACAAATGCAATTAGAATAATTGTTAAAAAAGGGGTATGCATGCCCAAGTGTCTCTCCTTGGGGAGCACTAGTACTCTTTGTAAAGAAGAAAGATGGGACTTTGTGTTGTGCACTGGTTTTAGATAATTGAACAAGGTCACTGTGAGAAATAAATATCCTCTACCAAGAATTGATAACCTATTTGATTAGCTAAGACGAGAAAATATATTTTCAAAGATATATTAGAGTTTGAGATACTATATGCTAAGGATAAATGATGAAGACTTTCAGAAATAAGTGTGGACACTATGAATTTAGACTAACAAATGCACCATCTACCTTCATGTTCTTAATGAATGGAATATTTAGAAATTACTTGGATAAGTTTGTCATTGTATTCCTAGATGACATTCTTATTTATTCAAAGTAGGAGGAGGAGCATGAAGAGCACTTGATCTTAGTACTACAAGTGCTAAGACAATATCAACTATATGTTAAGTTAAGAAAGTGTTCATTTTATTAGAGGTAGATTCATTACTTGGGACACATCATCCTTGAGGAAGGAATAGTAGTAGATTTAGAGAAGATTGAAGCTATTAAGGGATGGAATACACCTAAGAATGTAGCCAAGGTAAGGTCATTCATGGGGCTTTTTACATATTATAGAATATTCATAGAAGGATTCTTCAAAATTGTGCATCCCATTACATCCTTATAGAAGAAGAAAATTCAATTTGAATGGACACCAAAGTGTGAAAAAAATCTTCCAGTTATTAAATGAAATGCTTACTAATGCACCCATTCTTAAGATTCCTAACCCAAATGGACATTTTGTAGTATGTACATATGCTTGCAAAAAGGAACTCGGTGGATTTATTACTTGAAATGGGCATGTGATTTGTTTTCAATCCAGGAAGCTTAAGAAGCATGAAAATAATTATGTCACGCGTCACTTAGAACTCTCTACAATAGTTCATGCGCTAAATATGTGGAGTGTTGATGGGATATTTCCCCCTTGATTTTGGGTAGAAATCATAGCAGATCAAGATTGTATAGATAAGATAGAGATCTTCCCTCCAGGACAAGCACACAAAAATGAAAGAATAACTACTTTACCAAGAGAAGTTAGGGAAGGAAAAAGGAGAAAGAGTGCACCTTAAATCTCCCATTTGATGTCAATCCCACTCCTTTCTTTCACTGAGCTCTTGATCCTTTGTTGGAGCTAACCTACAAAATGGACACAATACAAGGGCTGCTACGAAGGTATTTATATGATCAAAGAGTATGCATGTCATATATCATATTCAAATTAAACTTAATATCCAAAAACATACAATGAACACAAGATAGGAGGGAAAACAAACTCTTCTATTAACACCAAATCAGAAAGGTAAGTTACAACCTTGTCTCGCCTTTGGCACCGGCTCGAAGCCAAATGTTCAGGTTCCTCTAAGAATCCCTCAAGCATCGACTCAGCCATTATATGCTTCCTTGGATGGCCCAAATAGGGATAAGGATACACCCTATAGCCATATAGATAGGAAATAGGTGTTGGAAAAGGAGTTTCTAGATAAAAGGGTGTGTTGCTCAAAGGATTATAAGAAAGGGAGGCTTGCTAGATAATGGTAGCATGACCTTGCACCAAGAGACTTGGCCTCTCCTTATCCCTCAATGGTTCTTTTATCTCTTCCCCAAGAGGTTGGGGGAGTTGGATTCCATTGTGTACGGGCATGGGGACGTTGGGGGACGAGCACAACCGAAAACATGCCCAAAAACACGAAATCATTTTTTTTTATGATTTTTTAGGGAATCCACGGGTTGCAAGTTGGAGAGTCACGGATGTTTGTATTTTTCACTAGGGAAACCCATATATATGCTCATAAGGCATGTTTTAAAAATGATTTTGGAGAGGTAATTTGGGAAAAAGTCTAGCAAGCTTTGGGAAAGGGTTAGGCCATGGCACAAATGCATTGGTGTGGAATTTTGTGCTATAACAAATGCCCCCTAATGTGTGAGGTTAGAAGGGAAAAATGATGGCCAAAATACATTATAAACTCTGAGAGGTGAGGATGCATTGAAGTACCCTTGAAGGTTCCCGAACAACTTATTTAAGAACAATCATCATCAGCAAAGATCAAACAATATTTTTTCTTCCCAAGTTGGGCATACACATGCTCAGGAGTGATATAAGCATAGCCACCAAAGAAATTACACTATGGATCCATGGTACATATGAAAGTATGACTAATTTCCATGACTACGAGCAATACACAGTGGATCCATGTGATAAATATGAAGTAGAAATTGTTAAGCCCTAATATTGGCTCATTGCCCCTTAATTGGGGCATATTGTATTAGCAATGTTATTTTATTTATGTCAGCTTTAGGCCATTAGTTGTAATTATACCTCCTAGTCTCCTATATATACCAAGGAGGCATTTTCATTTTGAATCATCTTGTACTTGAAAATTTAAGTGGGGTAAAAGGAGTTTGCCCCCTCGAAGAGGCTTATTATCTAAAATTATCTCTTTTTCAAGGCGTTGAGTACTTTTCCTGAGGTTTTTCTATGCTATATTGATGTTTGGTTCTTAATATAAATCATGGCCACGAGGAATATACAATGGATCCATGTCAAAGTAGATCATAGCCAAGAATAGATACACAATGGAGTTATGTCTCAAAATCAAGAATAGAGGATATATTGAACCAAGATAATGAACAAGTTGATCCTCTACAAGTACCAATGTTTGTGAGGTGGCACCATATGAGTCAGGAAGGAGCACAAAAGATGTGGTGTTCATACTTCACCCAAAGTCTTCACAACGATCTGTTGTGGTACAAGTCTACACTATGTGAATAGATGTGTTGAAGTCAAGAAAATTGAGACATCGTTTGATTACCAGTCATTGATGTATACCGTTAACAAATGCGGAACAACCCACTGATGATTATAATGGGAGTCAATGTACCATGGTACAATATAGCAACTGTGAATAAATGAGTTATCATCGAACACTTGGTAGAATCTATCGAGCAGGGGACATTAATATATTCCCACTATCAATAGCAAGGGAACCTTCCACTAATGACTGCAAGCCCCAAGGTACCAAACATAACTCTAGATCACTCTCCCAGATTAAGATGTGTTGGAGTCGATGGGAAGAGATCCGTTGGAAGGAAGGGACTAAGCCATCCTACATCAACCAGCACGAGGGGTGGCAGAAAGACAAATATTTGGAAGAAATTGGATGAAAATATTGATACTCATGATGATAAGACTGACTTGGTAAGGCCGACTTGCAAGGTCAGAGACTAACTGCAAAATGGTTGACTCAGGTTGAAAATTTCCCTTGAACATGAGCATGACACATTATGTGACTTAGGAAGCATGACTATAAAATTGAATACATTTGCAACATAGGAGGCATCAACAAACACTCCATATGGTTGGAAAAATAACCAACCGGGCGAGATAAAACTCAAAAAAAAAAGGAAAAAGTCTCCTAAGTCCATACTAAACCCAAAATAATGAGATCGTGACTCAAAATTGTGCTTTTTTCAAGAGCGACAAAATTGCTTCCAATAAAAGAGATAGATGTTTCCCCCCCTCTTTTTTGATTTTTTAAGTTTTTTGTCTTTTTCATATTATAAAAACCTGAAAAAGAATAAAAGAATGTTATAGTACAATGGAGGAAATGAGTGTCGCGAGAAAGAAAACTAGTTCCAAAGTGCAAGGAACATGCCTATGCTCAATGCAAGGAAAGCATGTGTAGGATAAGGACACTCATGGAATGTTTCCTCAAGGGATAGAGTGTCGAGTCACAAAGGAATAAATTGCAGTGATGGGAACTGGTAGGAATGCATAAGCAGTGGGTTCAACAAAAGCATGATGAAGTCAGCATTATGCCTAAAAGCACGAGCAGTCCATATGCAATGCAATTACAAATAAAAATTAGGAATTAAACCTACCATGGCAGTATTTTTCGTAATTTTAGTCTCCAGGGCCCAAAAAAGAATAAAATAATACCGAGGATAACTCTTCTGGCCAATATTGGACTAGAGTATTCCTTTTTTGTAAATAGTTTGTTCGGTCCAGAAAAGGGTTAAACTTATTCCAAAAATACGTCTCTTCAAATACATTTTATGAGTATGACAGAGACAATATCACTTGACCATCTTTTCATATTTAAGGAGCCTGAAAATATCTTAACTATGGAATCCATTGTCCTTTTTTGTAAATTTAGTCTCTTGAGCCCAAAAAAGTGCAAAACAAAACTGAGGAGAACTCTTCTAGCCAGTAGACTAGAGTATACATTTTTTCTAAGTATTATATTAAGTATGTGATCCAGGTAGATATCAGTGACCACTCACCTTTTCCAACTGGCTCAAAACAATTTTCTGGCAATTTTAGTAATTTACTATTTTTAGCATTTTTTAACTTCTGGGGCCATTTTGAGGGCCTAAATGAAGTTTTTTTAGGATCGAGCTTCTCAATGAAAGATAAAGGCTTTGATTGATCCCCCAAAATGAATCTCCTCGATGATACCTTTCTAACGAGTTATCGTGCGCCCCAAACAGAGATTGTATGCCAAAGTTAGGCCCTCGAGAAGTTGATACACCAAACTACCCAAAACGGGGTCCAAAAAACTGTTGGATTTTCATATTTTGGGGTGAGGATTTTGGATTTTATTTATGATAAAAAAGGAATTTGGAGCCTCATTGTAAAAATTATCTTCTCACGGATGCAATTATCCATCACATCTCTTCTCGGAGATAAGCTGCCACCATTCTAGCAAGTCTTTTTGCACTCTGTATTTTACAGTCTTTGTACATTTTTCGTTCATTAATAGAAAATTGTGTATTACTTAATATCTATGTTTATGGTTACATTTATGTTATAATATTGGATATCTAAGATATCTCTATACATTTCTTTATTATATCTCCGCTCTCATTTCGTGCCAAAAATAATTTGGATCAATGGTATCAGAGCAGGCTGCTCTTGATCATTTTTTCAGTGCATGTCCCCAACAAGGTTTGAGTATAGCAAGTTGGGTCTCGAGCTTATCTCTCTTGAAGACAATTGCTCTCGTACTCCCAAGAAACCCTTCATGGCGAAAGAAAAGAAAAACGATGGAGCAGGCGATTCTATCAATCTGTTTCTTGAGAAAGCTCTCACACGACAGAGGGACAAAATGATGGATAATTTTTCCCACATCCTTCAACGCCTTCCGATAACAATAGGAAAATCTTCATCAAACAAGAAATTTGGAATCACCTCTCTTTTCAAGGTATAGGTTAATTTTGATATTCCCGTATTTGAAGGTCAAATAGATGTGGATTCCCTAGACAAATGGTTAAATATGTTAGAAGGTTATTTCTATGTTCACCATTTTTCTGACAGGCAAACTATCACCTTCGCACTCCTTAAAACTCTCCCCCATGTCAAACATTGGTGGGAAACTTACTAGGAGAAAATTTCCACAGAAGAGTCTGGAATATATGGGGTTGATCCCACTTGGGATTTTTTTGTGGACGCAGTAAAGGAACAATATTACCCAGTTGGCAACTATGAGGAGAAGTATATGAGATGGACCACATTGTGGCAAGAGAGGGGCCAAGCAGTTCCAGAGTTCACCAATACCTTCCATACCTTGCGTACCAAGCTGGGTATCAAAGACTCTGAACGAAATTTGGTTTTGAAATACCATGGGTCTCTACACAAATACATCCAAACTAAAATGGATTTTTTGGACATCTCATCACTCGGTGTTTCTTATCAATATGTTGTTAAAATTGA
Source organism: Picea sitchensis (assembly GCA_010110895.2). NCBI lineage: Eukaryota > Viridiplantae > Streptophyta > Pinopsida > Pinales > Pinaceae > Picea > Picea sitchensis. Next base: position 92,074 of record SNQJ01S0039013.1, on the reverse strand, counting down.
GCAAAAATTTAAGCACCAGAACAAATGGGAGTTTGGGTCTGCAAATCTGCAACTGTTGGATTACTGAGAGGGGGGGTGAATCAGTAATAATGTAATTATAATCCTTTTTCTTCAAATGTTATATCAATGTAGAATTATTATCCAATAATGAGCAGTAATAAATAAACAATCACACACATACATAGTACACCAGT
>SNQJ01S0039013.1:52961-91870 GCA_010110895.2 Picea sitchensis | reverse complement strand
GAGAAACTAGAAGTAGAAAGTGTATGTCCATGAGAATAATAAGAATCAATACAAATGTTGTGCTTCTTCATTGTTGCTTCTAAGGCTTCCGTATTTTTAAAACATTTAGACTCCACATGACCATCTTTCCCACAAAAGTTGCAATGTCTATTAGTCTTCTTACTTTTGGATTTTTATGCTTTGTCACCATTAGGAGCATAAGATGGTTGATAGGGTTTGGGACCCTTGTTTTGCTTGTTGTTGTGGCGAGGATGTTGCTTCTTGGGCTTCTTGGATTTATCTTTCTGTTGGGCCACTAAAAGACTCAAGTGAGGGATTTTGGTAAGCACTCCCTAGAGCTTCTCTAGTGGAATAAAAGGTAGATACAAACACAAAATATGCACTACCAAGCTTAGAAAGAATAATATACATGCATTGGTCTTTCTTGAGATCTATTTTGCAGTCTATACATAAAATTCTAAGTTTTTTGAGCTTAGATAAATAATATTCAATGCAAGGAAAATCATTGGGACTTAAAGTCATCAACTGATTTTCTATCTAGTGGACTCGAATAATATCGTGTTTACCAAACATAGATTCAATATTTTCCCAAGATTTATCTAGGTCATCAATTCCTTGAAGGTGAAACCTTAAATTAGGAGAGATGGACATCATGATTAGTCCACATGCTTCGCCATTCTTACTATCCCATTTGACTTTCTTTTCATCATCAGTGGGTTCTTGTTCTTTTCCCAAGGTAATCTGGTACAATCCTTTACTTGTTAATACATCCTCCATATGGGGTTTCCATGAGAAGTAGTAATTGGTATCGATAAGCAAAAGATCATTGGGAGAATCCATATTAAATATTTAAAGAATATGGATTTAAAATCTGAAATTTATGGTCTTGATGGAAAGATCTCGAAAAAATAGGTTGTTAAAAAAATGGCACTGAAAAAAGACTTCAGATGAGAAAGTTATGTCATTTTGAAAAAAGCATAAACAGTAACCAAAGAGACACGTGGAAAGTAGAAGTTTGTCCATGTGGTAATGCCCCTCCTTCACTAACTTTCTTATAACCTCACTTTTACAAATAAGTTTCTTATGAAGTGACCCACTTTTATAGAATAAGAGGGAATCACGTTTACAATGAAGTTACTTTGTAAATTAAAGTTACATGCAAAAAGTAACTAAAAGGAAATATTAAAGCTACTTTATAGTGATTCACTTTTATAATTTAAGTGAAATAGTCTTTACAATGAATGCATGAGATTTTTCAAAATGTAACAAAAAAGATATTTGAACTCAAGAACTCTTACTAAGTAAAGCAACTTTTAACCAAGTGAGCTAGTGCAAAACAAATTATAATTTTAAGAAGGATGATGGGTGTTGTCATTGTGGAAGACAGCCTTGGAGTGTGTGCTCAAAAAAAATATGTTCATGCATTCACACACAAAAAAAACTTGCTTCTCGACAACAACAATGGTTAGATCTCGGTTATCTTACCCAGAAAATGCAAGTTTTCTCTATGTTTCTTATTTGTCAATATCACACAAAGCAAGGGGAAAAGAGTATACACAAACTAGAAATAATAGAAACCTAGAAACAAAAACAAAAAACAAAATATTATCTCTGTAAACATTTAAAAAGGGAATATCCAGGCTTTATACCTTCGGATCTGACTAAAATAGCCATATATTGGGAAAACATAAACATTTTCGAGTGAAACAAAAAGAGTTCTTAATTGAAATGAGTGCTCTGCGTTAAATGGAATAGTCCTCTCAAACCATAAATGTATGGAAACAATAGAAACTAGATATGCGAAAACACAACTTCAAGATCTTGATCTAAAAGGGATTGGGTCTTCAAATGCACTCTGATACCATGTTTGACAACATAGGTATTCCAACAAAGGACGAACACCTTCAATAAAAATTCACACAACCACCATGTATGGGGTTTAATACAGTTAGAATGCACATTAATTATGGGAACGGAGACCGAGCCATTTGGTATCTTGAGTCTCTAGGAACTTAGGAGGACATGACCTTGCCTTCATTTCCCGGTCTGGATGCAATCTATCACACAATTATGTAGTAGAGGATATGGTACAAGAAGCTAGAGGGGTGATATGTTGACGCCATGAGGAATATTACCAGGTACTTGGGAGTTAAAGAGGCAATAACCAATCACCCCAGTGCATGCAACAACGAAAGGACTTCAAGACACCATTTGGAATGTTTAATTCTTGGAATGTTTTTCCCAAACCCGTCATTATGGTTGTCATTGTTGGCTCTGGTCTGATAACATTGCGCTCTATACATCTTTGAATCCTATTCCTCCATGAATCACCATGTCATGACGATGAGAACATGATAGATCTCGTAGAGCCAGTAGATATAGGAAACTAATAGAGCCACACCCAAATATTTCTAATTCCATTGGCAGGGGCAGGAAAAGGGGAGTGACAGGTTCACCGATCCATCACCCAGCAGAGAAAATCAAGAATCCTAACAAGGAGGAAGCCTCAGTTTGTGGTTGTAGGGTCAAGTGGTTTGAAAAGGGTGGTAACTCTGTTAGTTTCAATCCACATCGGATTCTTCCTCTTCTTTATCCCTCCAGGTCCATGCCTACTAGCCCTGAGACCCAAGACGATCACAAGGTGGCGGGTCAATATTCGGGCTCGGCATTGATGGAAACACTCATACTCCAACACTCATACTCTACCTATGAAAAACGATTCTAATCTTTCTATCCTCATGTTTCTCTCCCCCTTTTACATCAATGGAAAAGTGCATCTCCCTTTGGGGTTGCTCCCCCTGTCTTCATGCTTCTAATATTTCTCTTTCTCCTCCTTTGACATCATGGGTAAAAAGGATAACTCCCCCTGACGATATACCTTCTTTGAACAATCTTTCTCTGACTTGATGTGCTCCCCATTTCTAATCTTATTTCCTGATCTCTTCCTCTGACAATTTCTCTCCCTTGACCTTTCTACAAGATGGAGTGTAGATCAATGTGGGATTTCCTATATATGATTTATTTCCTCTCTTCTGGTGTTCTTTTTCCATTGGTGCTTCCTCATGTAATTCACTGACATATATAAAAATCATTCAAAGTTACTTTACTTCAAGTATTCATGGATTGTCAAGTTCACATCAATGACCATACCTTCTTCTAACAATATAGCTTTTGTTGTGCCTTTTACTGCTTTCCTTCCCGATTCCACTTGTTCGTTGATTCCATTGATTCCAATTGTTACTATGCTTTCATCCACTGTCATGTATTTGTTTAGACCTATCAAAGATCTCATGAATCCATCTCTCTCCATATGTCATAAACTTCTCATGACTCTGCTACTCAATTGCATACAATGTTGACCCATATGCTAATTACAACATATTCCAGCTTCTCAAGCTGTCTTCTTAATTTTCCAAATCAGACTCTACATGTTTGCAACAATTTGTACCGAATATGTCACCGTCTGAATGCATTCCTAGAATCCTTTATACAATGAATCTTTGCGACTCTGAAACTGCTTGGCCAAAAACTACAAATACTTCAGACTGCTCGAAAGATAGTTCTATGATATATAGAGTTGTTGCTTAGACTCCCCCTCTTCAATATTCATATTTACTAGGAGTATCTAAGCCGGATGGTTCAAAAAAATAACCGCTTTGGTGTGGAGTAATATTCCTCTTCATCTGTGGATTCATCATCATCCTCTTTCTGAATTCTGACCTCTTCCTCTTTTCTTGTGGATTCATCATGATCTCGCATTACTGCAAATCTTGTGAGTATGATCTTTGGGACCTAGTTTTCATTCACATATTCTTCTTGTTTTTCATTTCTTCTCCAAACTTTCATGTATCTGACATCTTCCTTTTTTCCTATAGATTTGTCCTGATCTCGTACTATTTCCAATCCTAAGAGTATGACTTTTGGGTGTCCTTCATTTATTTATTTTCCTTTACATGTTCTTGTTTTATTTTCCAAACCTTCTTATACCTGATTATATCAGTGTTCTCTTTCATAGAAGTATATGTCATGCTTCTACAATCACGAGCTATATGTCCATAGTTATGGCATTTGTAACATCCAATATTATATGGAGTCACATATACATTTCTTGCTTGACCATTTCTTCCATAAGCTTTGCAATTTGCAGCTTTATGTCCAAAGTTGGTACAAATAAAAAAATGACCATAAAATAAACTTTCATACCTGGGAGTGAATGATCTTATTTGTGATGTAGTCCTTCTAAATCCATCCCTTGGTTGATCACAATCTTCTCTTCTATTGTTTCCTTCACAATGATTGAAGCTTCTTTGATACCTGAAAGTGGAGGATCTTCTTTGATATATGTCTCTTTTGTAATCTTCTTCTTGATTTTTCTTCATTTCTGGAATGTTATTGTTTGTGGGATCACATTCTTCCTTCTTAGTAGGGCCTTTGATGACTTCTAAATAACTCTTAGTCTTCTCTTCATTATTTATTTCTAGCAACCTGTAAAATTTCTCTTCAGCTTTCTTTACTGATGATGTGGATCTTTCTCTCTCTTCAATGTTCTTACTAAGCTTGACAACTTTAACTCTTAATGTAACAATTTCTTATTCAAGCTTCTCACATTCTTCTTCTTTCTTCATCATCTAGATCTTCATTACTTCTTCCTTTCTCTTTGATTCTTCAAGGAGACAATTTCTTCTTCAAATCTTCTTTCTTGTTGACTGAATTCTACTTCAAGTTTATTTAATTCCTCGGATATTTCCTGGAGATGGCTAGTCAAAATGTTTTCTCTCTTCTTTGCTTCCTTTCTTTGTGCTACTATTTCTGCTTCCAAAATTTGTTTTTCTTCCAACTGAATTTTGCATGCTTCATCAATCCTTCTGGCTTCTTCTACTTGAACTTTTAGGTTTGTAATCATATGTTGGACTTCTTCAAAGTTGGGATTTTGAGACTCCCTTTTTATATTGATCAATTCTTCCTCGACTGACTTGTTTTTCTATCTTTCTTTGACCAGCTTGTCTGAAGCACTGGTTATGTGTCTCTCATAATCTTCTTCTTCAGAATCTGTATAACCTGATGAGCTTCTTTCTTCCCATACTAACTCAACATATTCTTCGTCTTCTTTATTCTGATTGGCATGTTTCGGCTCTGCGGTAGAATGGGATTGTGTAAAGCATAGATTATGTAGCTTATCCCAAAGTTCTTTGGTTGATGAACATTGTCCCACTTTATCTTTTACTGAATCACATAATCCTTCCAAGATGAAATCCATTTGCATTTTGTTGTTTCTTTTCAATTCCTTCTTGGATGTAGTCTTTGGTTTCTTTGAACTGGTGTATCATGTAACAACTAAATGCCAAACATCATACCCCTATGCATGTAAAAATACTCTCATCTTTTTGTTCCACATCTCATACTTCATACCAATCTGACCATCAAACCACAGTATTCCATTAGCTCTGTATACATTAGCCATGACATTCATGATCTACCTTCCAGTAGTTAAACTGATTTCTTGAAGGACCTTCTCTGATACCAATTGTTGGAATACTAGGAGGGGGGGTGAATCAATATGAGCTCTTTTTACCACTTTCAATCACAATATATAATCTTCAACTTTATCAACAGTATATCATTTATGATTTCATTCAATATATCATGAGCATATAACCATAAGCAGTACAATTCAAAAATATCACATCAGATACACAGTACACCATAATTTACGTGGAAACCCAAATGGGAGAAAACCACAGAATGATTTCTTATATATATCAAGAATACATTCATAGGAAGCACCAACTTCCAAATTCTTTAGCACCAACTGGAAGGAGACACCAACTCCCTGATTTACAGACACCAACCTGAAGGAAGCACCAACTCCCTAAGTTCTTCGGCATCAACCGTAAGGAGGCTACGACCCCCTGATTTATAAGCACCAACCTGAACAAACCACCAACTCCCCGAGTTCTCTAGCACCAACGAGAAGGATGCTACAACCCCCTTTCCTTGCCCCATTCTATCGCCATGAAATATAAGTATAGACTCATTGTCACTACCATTGATCAACCTGTAACTGCCACTGTCACTGTCACATCAACCAACCTGTCACTCTCACTGTCACATCAACCTGTGACTACCACTGTCACATAAACTTGTCATTAATGATCAACCAATCATCCAACCTATCACTGTCACTGTCACCATCACTAATATATCATCATCAACCAACTATAACCAAATCCACTCACATGGATACCAAAACCACCACCAAACCATGTACATCAACCATATACCACAACCATCAACCATGTACCATTTCATGCATCAACCATGTATTGTACCAAGTACATAAACCATGTATCATATCACGTACATCATAAGATATCATCAATGAAGTGCCTCAAGCATAACCAAGATAGACACAATACCAAGATACCAATATAGCCAAGATGTGCTACTAATCCATGTACCATAACATCACTAAGGTGTACCTCAACATGTATCAACATAACCAAGACATGCACCTCATACATGTACCAAGAAGATGACTCACACCATACACCAAAGATGCACCTCAAACATATACCAATGCCTCAATAAGATATTGTTGGCACAGGGGTAGACCCAGGGTTCATCTCCAAGAGCGCACCAACAAGCCCTAGCTACTGGCCCTTTCGACAGCACCTGTGAAGCAGATGCATTCTCACCCGAAGTAGCTATGAGGGGGTTGTAGGACAGAGATGTCTACAACCAGGGGAATATCAAGTGGTTCTTATTGCAACAACAACATAACATGCATCTATCATTAAACTAGCTAGATCTTTCCTTCACAGCTATAGATCTGATCTAACACAATAATGCAAACAATAATACAACAACAACAGAGATCAAAGAATCAATCACACATCCACAACACAGGGTATACGTGGTTCACCCTCTCTCTAGGGCTACGTCCATAGAACTGTTCTTATGATTTATTAAGGAAAAGCATACAGTTCTTGTCTGCGCTCTCAACTAGCAAATCTTCTTTCTTCTCTCTCTTTCTCTCCCCTTCCTACGCAACCAGCTGCAAGACTTGATCTTCGCACACAGCTGAAGATCTTACAATACCATAAGGCTCTCTCTCTCACCACTTCTCTCCCCCAATACGATAATCTCTCACACAATAATAGAGCTAGATCAACAACAATATCATACCAATACTCAATGACCAACCCGACCCATGTCCTCTTGACCTTTATTTATACATTACAATACCTCACTGACAGCCTTAGGCTGAAACCTAGGTGCCAAAACCTTAAATACAAAAACCCTAGGTGTCTAAAACCCTAGGTCAACTTGACCCTCTTTTTCCGGGCTTCGTCAGCTTGTCTTTTCTTCCTTCTCGCGTGGTGTTCCAAAGCATCCAATGGTGGATTTGTCCACCTTTTGAGTCGTCCTCGATCCCTCTCCCTTGTTGATCTGTCATCCTCGATCTCCTCATACAACGACTTTCTTTTCCACACTTTGCTCCATCTTTTCTGTTCTTTTGCTCGCTTCGACCCAGTGACAGTCACTGTGTCTCCCGCAAAGCTCGCTTTTTCCCTTTTCTTCCTCGTTCTTCGCTTCCTTCCATAACCCAGGGCCAATAGATACCAAGGCATGACCATCACATCATCAACAAGTAACCAATATGTACCTAAAACCATGTGCCTCAAGCATGTGCCAACATCCATAAACCATGTACCAAGAGATACCATCAAACCATATGCCAAGTATCCAATATGTGCCTATAACAATGTATCATACCATCACCAAGGTGTATCATGCAAAATCACTACCATTACATACCTCAAGAATGTACCATAATAACATAAGCATAAGCATCAAACTAACACATAAGCATACCTTTATCCTGTAGCTAATCTGATACAAAGTAATATTGACCTATAATATTTCCTCAGACCTTAGCAACATGGTACCAGCATTTTCCCAATTCTATCTTGTCCTCGCGAGACTAAGATCTTTTGTCTAGCAAGGCCTCACGTGACGAGCCATAGACAATCCATAAGGGTGCCTCGTGGGACACTAATTTTCTGACCCGCAGGGGTCAGCGAAACAAGGGTTTTCTCAGAAAAAACCTCTCTCCTCTACAATCCTGAAACTCTAGCACTTCTCACTCTTTCACTGCCTCATATTTTGTCGTTGCAAACTTGTCAATATATCACTTACTCACATAGAATATATTCAAGTAAACTTGTGTGTGAATGTGCTTATGAGAGACTTCTTGAGGTGTATATATACTTTTTCTAGGTAACCTATTTCCTTAACTTTAGGCATTCTTGAAATTTCTTATTACAACCACTTTTCCCTTTAATTAATGACTTGAAACCGTTTAGGGGCTTCTTAACCCATCTTTGGGGCTTCCAACTCCATGACCTCATAACTCATCAACCGTGAGGAACTACATGATGTTCCACCTACCATTGGAAATCACACGACAGGGACTATCCATCTAAGAGTGTGTTACCTGCATTTACATTGTCCTTCATGTCCTTATTCCTCAAACAACTTTGGGATTCATGACCACACCTATGGATTTCTCGTAGACTTATTCAAAGCATCTTCCCGTGAGGGCCATTCTTAGAGTTATTTCATAAGGGAACCACTTTGGAGACTTCTCCAAATACACCCATCACATCTATTGACATCAATGACAACCACTGCTTGTTGACATCAATGACAACCAATTGTCCAACAACATCAACAACAATCAACTTTCCAACAATCCAGTGTACTATGTGATGTGTTTGTGCCCCTAATCCATGCTCTTCTCATTGTTGTTAATTTTCCATTATTGTTATTTATTTTTATAGTGGATCCATTATTTTTATTGGAGTATTACAAGTTGGTACTAGAGATTTAGTTGATTGTCTCTTTTGTTGTATTCTTTCAAGAAAAGAAAAAAGACTCGGGTTTTAAAAAAAATTTAGTATAATTTTCAAAATGTAACTTTATATCTAAATGTGCTAAAAAATAAAGCAATTTAGCAAATCAACCGAAGGTTAGATCACCAAGATATGAAAGTTGAAAAAAAATTATTTTGAGTGCATTTCTAAAATGATAGTGACTATAAATTTAAGTTTTTAATCTTCTTATAAGAATGTTGGGATAGGTGTGTCATACATCTTGTAGTTCAGTAGCAAGTAATTAATGATGAATAGTAGCAGTAATAAATGTTGAGAAGTAGTAGGTAATGAATGTTGAGCAGTAACAAGTAATAAATGTTGAGTAGTAGAAAGCAATGAATGTTGAGCAGTAGCAGGCAATTAATGTTGAGTAGAAATAGTTGGTCAACTAATTCTTGGTGGTTTCCAACATGTAGAATTGAGAAACCATAAATGGTTTATGTTTTAATTATGCCTATTTATTGAGTGTCTCGGTAGGAGGAATTGAGAGAGAATTTTTAACCTACTATTATGTTGCTGAAATTTCTCCAAAACCTTTATCCTGCTAAATATACATGTTGAGAACATAGAGAGTTTGTAATTTATTGTAACCATATCCTAGTTGTAGAATAATACATTGAGCTACTTTGGAGTGTGGGATTTTTCTCCCAAAAGAGTTTTCTTCGGGAAATCATTGTTTAATGTTCATATGTTTTTGTGTTTTCCACTATTGCAATTATGTTTTTTTAGTTTTATGCATAGTCTTCTCTCATTGGTTATTGTAAGAAGCGTATTCCACACCTCTACTTCCTTTCAATTGGTATCAAAGACTAATCACCTCAAATCCAAGGTGTTAGGGACAAGAACTTTTGATCAAATCTTGATTTGAGTGGGAGCTTGCACAAAATAAAATATTATTACAGGAAAATGGCAAGCACGTCTAGAGTATAAATGGAAAAGTTTAATGGCACTAACTTTGATTTGTGGAAGCTCATGATGGAGTATTTTCTCATAGATCAAGTTATATGGGTTGCAGTATCTAGAACCAAACCCATTGATATGAAAGATGAAGAGTGGGTAATGATGGAGAGAAATGTAAGAAGCCTTATTAGGCTTTATTTGGCCAATTTAGTGTTATTGAACCTTTATGAATAAATAAATACAATGACCGTGTAGGAGAATTTGGGGGATTTGTACCAAGCTAAATCCCTGGTTAATAAAAAAATCATGTGAAAAATTTTGTTAACTTTGAGAATGGGTGAGGTTGGTTTTGTATCCAAGCACTTGAATGCTTTCAATACTATTGTGACCCAGTTGATCTCAGTTAGAGTGAGTATGGATGAGAAGGATCATTTTATGACTCTTTTGTGTTCCTTGTTAAATTTGTGGGGCAACCTGGTAATGGCCATTAGAAGCAATGTAAAGACATCGGTTCTTGATGATCTCATGGTTTTTTCACTCTCAGAGGTGGTGAGGAAAAAATATTCTAAATCCACTTATGAGGCCTTGAATATTAATGGAATATGAAAGGAGAAAGGAAAGAAGAGGGGAAATGGAAGATCCAAATCCTATGGGAAACCTAGGTCTTTTAGAAAGTCCAAGGAAAAATGTTGGAACTACAATAAGGTCGGTCATTTCTAAAGAGACTGCAAGCAAGAGAAAAAGAAGAATAATAAGGAAAATAATTTTTCCAATGATGAGTATAAAAAATATTCATAGAAGGACGGAGGATATGCCTTTGTTGCATCTATTGCAACCCATGCATGATAGTGTGTGGTTGATGGACTATGGAGATTCCTTCCATATGACTTCCCATGGACATTGGTTTTCAGTGTATGAGAAATATGATGGTGGGATGGTATACCTTGGTGATGACTCTCATTTCAGTATAGTTGGTTGTGGAAGATTCTTGATCATATTCCTTGATGGAAAAGTGAAGGGGATCAATGGAGTTTTGTTCATTCTAGGTTTGACATGGAAGTTACTATTAGTAGGAAAACTTAATGATGTGGGTGTGCAAGTTTCTTTCTCTGACAATGGGTGTAAGATAGTCTGAGAAGCTATAGTGCTCACTAATGGTGTTTGTGTGGGAACTATGTTCCAACTTGATTCATGCACCATTCAATGTAATAGTTCTTCACATGCAACAAAGATATTTGTATAATCTACAACTTCACAATTATAACTTATTTCTACTTTCCATGATCATGATTTATGGGTATCTAAATAAGAATTAATTGAAAAAGCTAGTTACATGTACAGAAGACAATGCTATGGCACTAGAAATTGGGCCATATAGGTGAGAAGAGACTATGGCCTTGAAAAACAAAAATATTTTCCATGGATTGAATGATTTTTCTCTTGAATTTGATTTTTGAGAGCATTGAATATATGGAAAACATAATCGTGTTCAATTTTATTCTAGTTCTCACAAATCTTCTAGGTCACTAGAATTAATTTGTTCTAATGTATTTTGTCCCATCAAATTTTCTTTGATTTATAAGGCTTTGCATTATGTTTTTTTTATTGATTATTATTATGGAAGGACATGGGTATATTTTGTTAGAACTAAATCTGAGGTCTATATTCAGTTTAAGGAGTTTAAAGCTCTCTAGGAAAATTAGAATGCCAGGAAGATTAAGGTGTTGAGGATTGATAATTGCGATGAGTTTTTTTATGAATATCTCGATAATTTTTGTAAGGAGAATGGCATTGAAATATGTAAGACGGCTCTATATACCCATAAACATAATAGAGTTGTAGAATGGATGAATTAGACGTTGATGGAGAGAGCTAGGATTATTCTTAGTGATTGTGGCTTAGAGAAGAGGCTCTGGGTAGAAGTGGTTGCTACTATGTGTTACTTGATTAATAGATCTTCCACTTCAAATATTGTGGTTAAGACCCTTATGGATGTCTATATGGGAAACAATCCCTCATTTCATTATCTTCATGTTTTTGGTTGTGATGCATATGCTTATGTGCCTGAGGAGGTAGAGGGAATCTGGCTTGGCCACATGTGAGCACAACTAATAGAGAGCATATAGAATTGACCCCTAATGAAGGAGTTATGGCACAGCTTGTGTGGAGGCCCAAGTGATTGATTTATGCATGAATTAGTTAGGCCTCTTGGACTTCTCTTATGGAAATGTGGAATGTCTCATCCAAGTCTAAGTGTGGGTGCATCTAGGGCGAGCATCATGTAGAAGCATTTCATAGGAGATTCTGGAACAGGCACTCTCGCCTTAGCAAACATAATTCTATCCTTAGGTCTAACAGTGGACATATCAAAATGAGTCTGTTTTACATAAAAATCCTCAATGACTGTCAACTTGGAAATGAAATGTATATTCATCGTCTATGGTGTTGGTGTGATAGGGTACAAGATTTGGGAACTATGGCTAGGAAATTTGTGTATAGTAGAAGTGTTATTTTCAGAGAAGTTAAATCTTCTACCGCATTGGTACAGTCAAAAGAGGATAAAAATAAGTCAGTTGTTCAACTACCACCCAAGACAGAGAAGGATGAACTAGAAAATGAATAAAAATTTCACGATGGAACTAATGAGGAGGAGGTTCAAAGAGTTCAGAAGAGGAGGAAGAAACTAAAACTCAAACTTTAAGGAGGTTCACTCAATAAATAAGGCAACCAAAAGTGTGTAATTATAATGTGTTTAATTTCACATGTGTATTTTCTTTATCTACTAACACTAATGAGCCTAGAACTATGAAATAGGCGATGGATATGAAAGTTAAGGAGTCTTGGAGATTGGTCATGGATGAGGAGATGGATGCACGGAGAAATAATGATACATGGGACTTGGTATCATTTCATGATGGACTAAAACATGTTGGAAGTAAATGGGTGTTTAAAAATAAGATCTGTTCAAATGGAAATGTTGAAAAGTATAAGGCAAGGTTGGTTGTGAGAGGATATTTCTAGGTTCACGGGATAGACTTTGATGAGGTTTTTCCTCAATTGCCAATTTAAAATTTAGAAAGTTTATATTAAATGTAGAAGAAAATTTTGAATTAGAGATAGAACAAATGAATTTGAAAATAGCATTCCTACATGGTGACTTGAAGGAGGAGATTTGTATGAAACAACCAAACCACTATGTTGAAAAAGGTAAAGAGTCAATGGTTTGCAAATTAAAAAAAAAAAAGTATTTATATGGTCTCAAAAAATATCCCATAATATAGTACCAAAAGTTTGATTATTTTGTATTGGGATTGGGATTTATGAGATCCAAATCACATCACTATGTGTTATATATATTAGCAATAGAGATCAAAATAGATAGAGTGAACAAAAAGATTTGGTTGAGCTAAAGTAAGTGTGTGATATCTATGCTACAACAATTTTATATGGCATGTTACATACCATTGAGTGTTCCAGTTTCTATGGGAGCTAAGATTTCAGTTGAGTAGTGTCCTACAACACCCACAAAGATGGAGGATATAGATGATGTTCCTTATGTGAGTGCAGTTGGTAGTTTGATGTATGATATGGTCAGTATACTAAAGATTGCCTAAGCAGTGGGAGTTTTGAGATGATTCATGGATAATCATAGATGCGAACATTGGGGTGCAATTGAAGAGGGTCTTTAGGTATTAGTGAGGGACTTGAAAGTATTCAATTTTTTATCATAGTGATGTTTCATGGGACCAACACTCAGTGGATATATAGGGTTATGTTGACTCTTATTGGGTAGGGGTTGTAGATAGAAGAAGATCTACTAGAAGCTATGTGTTTTGACTATTTGGTGGAGCAGTAAGTTGGATGAGAAAGTAACAAGATGTGATTTATTTTCCCACTACAAAGGCAAAGCATACGGTATCTACTCATTCCTATAAGGAGGTCTTTTGGCTTATGAAACTATGTTCAAATCCATGGAAAAGTTAGAGAGATATTGTAATTCAGTGTGATAGTAATACTGCCATTTATTTGGCTAAGAACCCGAAATTTCATGAAATAAAAATCATATTAAGATCCAATACCATTTCATTTAGGACATGGTAGAGGATGGAATGAACTATATAAAATCAACAGTTTATAGAATGTTGTAGATGACTTGACAATGTCGATGAGATCGGGTAAATTCAAGTGGTGATGTGAGTTTATGGGCCTTATGGCTCTTGATAGTTATATCACATTTTGATGCATTCTCCCTTAGACTCTTGCAAGGTGTATGACAAGTGGGAGAATATTGGGATGGGTGTGTCATACACCTTACAGTTTTGTAGTAGGTAATGAATGTTGATATGTAGTAGGTAATAAATGTTGAGTAGTAGCATGTAATGAATGTTGAGCAATATTAGGTAATAAATGTTGAACAATAGCAAGAAATTAATGTTGATTAGTAGTGGGAAATTAATGTTAAGCAACAATAGTTGGCCAATTAATTGTTGGTGGTTTCCAACGTGTAGAATTGGGAAACCATAAATAGTTTATGGTTTCCTTATGCCTAATTATTGAGTGCTTGGGTATGAGGAATTGATAGATATTTTTAATTGTCTATTATGATGCTGAGATTTCTCTAGAACCTTTATGTTACTAAATACTCTATAATGTATTGTAACCATTTGCTAGTTGTTGAATAATACATTGAGTGTGCTTTGGAGTGTGGATTTTTTCTTTGAAAAAGGTTTTCCACAAGAAATCAATGATTAATGGTTGTATGTTTCTATGCTTTTCATTATTACAATTGTGTTTATTTAGTTTTATGCACATTCTTCTCTCATTGGTCAATGTAGGAAGTGTATTCTACACCTTTGCATCCTTTCATAGAAGAATTAATATCATTTGAAAAATTCATGATGAATATTTTCCACTTTATGATGGATTTATTAATGAGTAAAATGTCTTGGTAAAAAACAAGGTCAAAACATTAAAGATTATCAGGATTTATTAATGAGTAAAATGTCTTGGTAAAAAACAAGGTCAAAACATTAAAGATTATCATGATAGCAATTGGTTTCCCCATTAGAAATGTTATCTCCAATGCCACAATCAACATTTTTCATTCATGAGTATGGAATTTTTTTATTATTAAACAATTTCATTCATGAGTATGGAATTTTTTTATTATTAGACAATTATGATTGTCTTAGTTAAAACAATATTGGAGTTGTATGCTCCTATTTTTTCATTCATGAGTATGGATTTTTTTTTATTATTAAACAATTATGATTGTCTTAGTTAAAACAATATTGGAGTTGTATGCTCTTATTGCACATTTTCAACAAAGTAGAGTGTGTGAGTTTATGTAGCTAATTGAGGAATCTCATTTTCAAATCTTTTGAGTTTGTGCATATGATCATATTCATGTAAGGGTTGAAGATATGTAAGAAGAAAAAGGTACATGATTAGCTACCATATAATCTTCTAGCTTTGGATAAACAAAGTAGAGTGTGTGAGTTTATGTAGTTAATTGAGGAATCTCATTTTCAAATCTTTTGAGTCTGTGTATATGATCATATTCATGTAAGGGTTGAAGATATGTAAGAAGAAAAAGGTACATGGTTAAGCTACCATATAGTCCTCTAGCTTTGGATAAAAACCATACCAAGGGGAGGGTATGTTGTGTACATAAATATAATATTTCTTATGCACACAAATCATTAATCTATGGTTTTTTATATATTTTGTATGAAGTTCATAGTTTTGTAATAATGTAGTCATTTGATATTTTTTACAAGCTTGTGTATCTTAAAAAGATCTCAAATATATTGTACATGAATTATCTTTTTTTTTTGTTTCTTAGAAATGCATGTCACTTGCGGGGCCAGCATTTCAACCGTTGGCTAAGAAACCACCACCCAGGGGCATCTAAGCCATCAAAATGGGCCGCACCAACCCTTAACATGGTTGGGTTTTTTGGGTGTCTCCTCCCAACTAAACACATCATAAGGATATTGAACTCGAGTCATCTAGCAAACGAAACCCACACCTTAACCAGTTGAGCTAGCAGGAAATGACTTTAAAATTTTGAAAGACATGGGGGTGGGCTTTGATCCACTTATGTGTGCATGAGTCACGATACTATTTAATATAAAATCTATGGGTACAACCACACATTCAATCACTACCTCAAAATGTCTCATGGTTCTAGGTTAAGCCCTCAAGGAATTGAAGTACATGAGTTATCTTATCAAAATTCGTTAACTTAATATTTTCCACCATTAAAAATTCAATACTGGAAAGTTGTATTAAAAGATCTACCATTAACTTGTAATCAATCATTTTAATATCAATCAAATCATATTACTTGTTTCAATATCATTTTTATTGAGATATATTTTATTGTTAAGTATGCAAGTTCCCATATCCTTTAATTTTTAATTTTTTAATATTGCCAATTTTCTTTTATTTATTATTACTTCCATAATTACAATAATATTTTTATTACAAAATTAGAACAATGTACAAATGTACAAATGTAATCATTTGTTTTTTTTATATCAATTTTGAGGAAAAATTACTTGGTATAAAAACATCATGATATAAATAAATATTTCTATGCATTTATGCTAATAGGCATTTAATTATCAAAGTGAAAAAACCATGCATTGAATCAAAATCATTACTCGTATATAACAAGTAGCCATTATCAATAAAAAGGCTTATGGAATGGTCGTTATATCAAGTACTTGGTTTCAATCCTAAGGAGTGCAAATAGATGAAACATTAACAAATGCAAGTGGACCTATGCCATATGTTTAAAATTTGGAAATTAACACAATTTTAAAGTAAAGGAGACTTAAAATAAAATTATATATATATATATATATATATATATATATATATATATATATATATATATATAATTTAATAATCTATAAAATAAACAGTAAATTTATGAAATTTCAAATTCGAATTTTTAATTAGTATATAGGAACACAATTTAATGTTAATGAAATATTTATAATATTGGTTTAGAGTTTAAAAGAGTTTAGTTTAATTGGTTGTTTTCAATGTTATTAGGTTTTTGGTGTTGGAAAGACTAGAACAAGCGGGAGGGTGAATGGAGTTGTTTATAAGCACAAACAATTTTATGCCTTTTAAATAATTATTAAGATTTCTTCATGTGTCATCAACCAATCATACGACATATGGGCGGTAAGAGTAAAGATCATCAGATTCGCTGGCACATAAAATACACAGAGACAGATTTTCGAGGAAACCCATAAAGGGAGAAAACCTCTTCTTCTTGAAATTAAATGGGTCTTTGGAGTTCGTATCATTTACAGTGGCTTTCAACTCAAAGTGAAATTTTGCTTCTCGTTTTACAAGATGCAACTTGTTTGAGCTCCAACTCTCTAATTTCTCCGGCCTCCACTAGAAGGAAGCACCAACTCCACGAAAACTCCGGCCTGGCGGATGCAGAGCTCCAACTTCCATTTACACAGGCTTCAACCTGCATAGCAGAGAACATTTGTTCTCCTAGCACCACCACCCTAGTTTCTCTGGGCGCAACCGGATAAGGCTAACTTCCTGTGTTCAAGCACCCGCGAACTTACGGCGAGGTTAACGATCCTCGAGCACCCTCAACCTCCCAAAATATAAATGGTTCGATACATTCAACTTCTGAGGATAAATCGGTTTTACGGTCTTTCGCACGTTCTTTAATTCTGGTGTTTTGTTCACTGTTCTGCTACTCTCTCTTATTCAACATGTCTGCTCGTTGTCATGTTACGTCGTGCTGCTATGCTTCTATTAAATCATCATGTTGCTCTTCTTACGTTCTTTCGTTTACGCGCGGTTCCTTCATTGTTTACTATTCCTCTGCTCATCTTCTTTTTCTTACAGTTACACATTTTTTCATTCAGAACGATCAACCCAATTCGGTATCTTTCATTTTCTTTTATACACCTTTCTTTGAAGATTCCACTTCCCCTTCAAATAAATAATACAAGGACATCTATCTTAGCAACTAAAACGCTAACAAATTCATCATTCCAAGTCGGTTTCACTTAACTGATTTACAACTAAAGTGTTAATGTGTGAGGAGCAGTGACAACCCTCCGATCAGGTTTGATCCAACGGTTCAGATCGCATTAGGATTTCACTCATCGTGAATTAGGAATTCTCATTGTCGATATGCACTTATTTTCGAGAACCCCCGATTCTTCGATACCCGATGTGCTTTTTTCCCGAGCTTTAGCCCCTTCGGCTATAGGCCCATATGACCATCTATCAGGTGGTGCCATATACCACTTTCGTCGGGGGTTTGGGGTTTACAAGGATAATGCGCATACGTCCCACGGAGTGCGATATGCCGATTCCCGACATCCTCGTACTCCTTACACCTGTCCTCCGCTTACTCCTAGGTGGCCCACAGACTATATGCCTTATCAGGAAATCGGCGTGTCGCGATTTAGCGATGTTGATAATTGATTTTTTGTCAATGCAAACCGATCCCGAAACTCGAGCAGGGGCTATGATCTCTGGTCAATTCATTCTTATCAACGAATTTTGTGATCACTTAATCGCATTCGCTGATTCCGGATGTGATGCATTGTGTTCTTGACATATCAAATCCGGATCCCCGAAACTCCGTGCCACGTCCTCTGCGTCATCACACATGATGCATTACGTATTAAACAACGCTCGTGTCACTCGTTCATTACTTATTATTATTAATGCGAAGTGTTGAATCACGTGCGAAACTGTCACTACATGGTTGTTACTTGCGTGTCGGCTTAGGCGGCGTGGTTGGTGATGATGTGGTTCGATTACGTCGTGATTTCTCATATTGCGAAATCGGGGATTTCGTTGTAGAGTCGAACTTTCTTTATGAAATCCGATCCCAATTGCTCTGATGAGGCCTCCTGGATGCCGCGTGTCCATACAAATGAGCGGTCCGGATCCACAGCAGTTAGCGAGCAAATTAAATCGTAATCGGCGTCAGCGATTTGGGTTTCGATGTCAGTGAAACGGGGACATTTCAAAGTCGATCCCGATTTATCCCTTTAAGGTTATCTCTCGCAGCTTTACGGTCGTGACCCTCGTTCTTTCGGTTAATTTGAATGGGATCCTATGGTCATTGACTCTTCTTCCTTTTTCCTCGCTAAGCTCTTGCTCGCGGCGTTTTCGCCGCGTTTTTCTTCAAGGTTGTTCCTCCACGAGCTTTTACCCAAATCCCCGGGGGTTTTATCCTTCTTATCCTGGCATCTCTCACGTTGCCATTAATGACAACAATCATCAACCCGCATTCTATCGGGTGCCAATCTCCCCTTTGGCATTGATGGCAACACTTACATTCAACATTCGGACTTCAACTCTCCTCTTCATTCGACAATTCAGACTCTCCTCTGCGCTACGAAACATTTTTGAACAACTTTCGACTCCTTTCCTCCCCTTTGACATCAATGTCAAAGAAGAAACATTCTTCGACTGATCTTGTTGCGGAACTTACTCCCCAACATCTATAAATTATTGAATAAATCCACCGGATATTCAATCACATTACTCCTGACAGTGCATATATTAGACACAAGAGATTATAACTCTCAACTTTTGATGAAGATATCCTAAAGGGGTCGCAGCTAATGGTTAAGTGAAAATATCAACAATTTGTTCTTTAGAGGGTATATAGTTCAATTGAACAATTATGTTTGACACTTGTTCTCTGAGAAAAGTGATACTATAGGAATATGCTTAGTTTTGAATGAAGAACAGGATTCTTAGAGATACTTATAGCGCTGGTGTTATCACAATGAATTGGGATAGGATCGGTGTAAGTTACCTTCAAATATGAAAAAGTTTGTAACATCCATAAAATCATTATTACTTATTGAGGTAAGTTGCAATATTGATACCTCTGTAGTGGATAATAGAAATGGATCCCTTGTTTTTACTGTATGCAATAATAGGTCACCCAAAGATGCTCCTCCAACTGGTGCCTCTCATCCAACACGGTTTGCCCGGTCGGCGGATAAACGAATTAGTAGCTGGAATTAGGTTTCTAGGGATACCACAATCCATATGTCATTGTTCCCTTAGGATATTTAAATATTCTCTTGGCTTGTTTGCCGGATGACTTTGTTTAGGAGCGGTAACTGACCTACCATTTCAACGGCTTGCATTATGTCTGGTCGAGATGCTGTTATGTACAGAAGACCGCCTATCATTGAGCGATATGTCCTTTGAAGTCAACATCGGGTGAGATATCATCTTTGCTTTCGACTTGCAACCAACCACCATGGGGTGTCTAGCATTGTGAAGAATCTGTAATTTCTTCAATATCTCTTTCAAATATTTTCTTGAAATAAAAATTCTTTAGAGCTTTGTTTTACTTGTAACGAAATATGGCAGTTCTATCGCCTTGTATTGTTATTGTGGCCTTGGACGACAAGTATGTTTTGCTTAAATTAGCAAACCAGCGAGTGAGATGATTCGGTAGATACGACCAAAGAAATAATATCATCTACACAAGCCGGAGCAACTAGTAAATCATCGCCGGACTTAATGTAAAGATCTCTTGGTACCTTTCTTGAACCCTTTTTTCTTGAAGAAATTTGTCCGGTCTAGAATACCACCAAACACATTGGTGCTTGTTTTAGTCCATATAAGGCCTTCTTAGGCTTACAAACATAATTAGGATTGTACGTCAATGAAAATCCTTGGGTTGCTCCATACACTTCTTCCCTCTAGATCTCCATTAAGAAAATTGTTGACTTAACATCCATCGATAAACTTTGAAGTTTTTATGAAAGGAATAAGAAAGAAACATTGACCTCAATCTTACCCTTTGGTGAAAAGTTTCATCAAAATCTTGTCCTTCCACTTATTGCATATCCTTTCTTGATTGTCGGCTTTATTTCTAACAACTTGTCCTTTTTAGGTAACTTTGTTTGTTGCATTTGGAGCCTATGACATTCTTGTTTGGTCGGAACAAGTTCCCAATTGTTCTTCTCAATCGATCGATGTCTTCATTCATTGCTCTAATCAATCTTCTTCCTTACTAGCTTCTTCAAAAATTTGTGGGTTCAATCATAGATAAAAGGCAACCTGATATTGTTACGTGATAATAATCAATTTTCTTCTAGTCAGACTCTCACTTCATTTATATCCCCAATTATCTGATTTTGGGGATGATTCTTCGGTAGTTGAGAGGAGATTTTGCTTCTTTACGTTGACTTGCATGGTTTGAATGTTCACATCTTCATCGGTCGACCCTCTACTCTTCGATCCATGGACTGTTCTTCTTCATCTTCACACCGTATCTTATGTTCTTGATTCGTGCTTTGCTTATATTCCTTTCTGGGGGTTCTTCATCAACTTTTACATCTATCTGATTCAACTAGTTTATGGAGTCTCTTATTATGTATCGTACCCTTTAACGTTTGTAGCATAACTCAAGAAGATGCCTTCATCATCCACATTATCATATTTGCCAATATTTTCATCATTGTTTTTTATATAGCATTGTTCGAAAACTTTTTAAAAATCTTTGCGGTTGATGGTCTTAATAAAGTTCATAAGGGTCTTAATCAACTTGTGTGAGTGAGATGAGCTGTTAAGAATATGAGAACGGTTATGGAATTACTTCCTGGGTAATAATAGGAATTATGTTCCTTTCATTCATCATTGATCTTGCCATTTGTTTAATGTGACCTATTAGCCTCTCAACAACTCGAACTTGTTGAGGTCAGCGGAATTATTATCCTCACGATCCATTTTATCTGAGGAATTCTTTGAAGTTTCGAATGAGAACTCTCCTCTATCAAACCATACGCCTTTAACCTTTCCTGTTTGTTCTCATTAGAAGCCAAACACTTTAGACTTTCAAGTGCTTCATATTTTCTTTCAAAAATGCAATATAAGTTAGCCTAGAATAATCATCAATAATCCCGGTATAAAATAATTTTCTTTCTTGTGCAGCCTATGCTTGTGATGGTCACATGAATCCATGTGTATAGCTGAGGTTTTAGGTGAAGGAAGGTTTTGATTTAAATTGATAATGCAGTAAGGCTCCCTGTCGACCAAGACTTCGGTGAGGAGTCATGTAAACTTTGATATCGGAAGATCTTTTCGCGCTTCGTGTTTTTGAGCTTGATTAAATTGATCAAAATTTAGGTTGCTTAATTCTCTTATGCCGATAACTTTCATCATATTTTCTGAAGTTGCATTCTTCTTGTTCTTCTACTTTTAAGACATAGACATTGTTTGGTTCTTATACCTTTACAGCTAAGCTTACTGAATCCATGATTTGATTTCACGGTCTCTTTAGAGGTGGCTCTTCATCCTTAGTCCACAGACTTGGTGACACTAAGCGAGGAGTTATGTTTGATTCTCTACAAGCGGCTTTATCTTGAGCTTTTCTCTTTTCGTTATTCAAACTCACAAATTCCTTTACCTTTCACCTTTCACGGTGCAACATTTTCAAAGTTACATTTCCTGATTTGCTATATCATAAAGTTAGAAACTTACTTTTGTCTCAGTCATATGTTTGGAACATCAACTATCAATATACCGAGTTTTTGTTTTGGGTTGATAGTGCTAGTCCACATTTTATCATCTACTTTCTTCTTCCATGTGACATTTTTCAGCGATTGGGATTGATGGATTATTTCTTTAAATGGCAGTTTGATGCCTTATGTCCATAATTATGACAAATATAGCATTCTGGTTCGCTGGATAAAAGCTCATAGCGATTGTTATGCTCATGCACGATTGTTGTGTTTCTCATGTGTCATTCTTCCAATCATCACATGATTCATGTCGTAATGAATGTTGTTGCTTAGTGTCTCAATCTTTGTTGTGAGATGTTATTCATTGAGTGTATTAGGCTGTTCATATCTTAATGTAGAGAGCAATTTATGGCTTTGTGTCCAAAATTAGAAGCGAGAAAAACAATAACCATAGAGAAATTTTTGTACAACGAAAATTTGTCTTCTTTGAGAATTAGATAAACTTTGCAGAGTGCCTGGAAGTGCATTAGGATTTTTCCTTTCATTCCATCTTAATGGATGACTTTCTTTCTTTGTCTCTGCAGAGTGAGTGTTGTCAATATTTGAGGATTTGACAAACTTGATGAATTCTTTGTTGCATGGATGATCACTACTTGATCCTTCTTCATATCCCAATCCGACTTTCAGTTTTGAATTTCTTCTTTGATTTAGAATGGAGGTTAATTCTTCGATGCTTTTATACTTGGCAGATTTTTGATGATCTGAGTCCTTTGAATTTCTCCATTTCTTTAGGTCTTTACTATTTCTTCTTCTAATTCCACCTTCACGAGTTTCTTCTCTGGCAGTTGTTGTTTCGGTATGTCTTCTATCTTCTTTGCCTCTTCTAATTCCACCTTTAGTGAGGCACTCTTCATCAGGTTCTTTCTTGTCTTTTTCAAAGCTGTGTTAACACTTGTTTTTTAACACCACGTTTTTAGATGCAGGTTCATCAATTTCTTCCGATTGCGATTGGTTCTCCTTCGGATCCACCATGACTTCTTCCTCATTATCATCAGTAATGCGTGCCTTCATTATCATGATCCTCTTTGGCCATAGAATTACAAGTCATTTTGGCGAATTCTTCGCCGGATGAGTCACTATCGATGTGTCCTCACGAGGAATTGTCATTATTACAACCAAACTTTTCTTCTTAATATATATTTCTTGTATTTGTACTTACTTTCATCATCAAAGTTGACCCTTTTACCATTAGGGACACTTAGATGCAAAGTGACCTATCTTCCCACCGTTAAAGAGCATTTGAAGGCAACTTCCTTGATATTTTTCGAGAACCTTCCTTTAATCTTCTCACAAATTTTTGCTCAATTTCATCAAATTACGAATCCCGGCATTGTTATTAAAACAAAGGAAGCCTACTCTAGTCTTGGATTTATCTTTGTTTATCCCTCATTTCATAGCATTTAGAGGTTCAAGAAGTTTATCAATGGACCGAGTTTTAAGATCATTTAATTCTTCTATTCTAGAGACTTTTGGATTAAATTTATGTTGAGAGACCTTAAAATCTTAAATTAAAGAATTGGTCATCAAGCGTTCTCTGCAAGACCCTTCATGGCATTTACAAGTTTAACAACTCTTAAAATACTTGCTAATTGTTTCATCTTCGATTTCATCTTGATTGTTCAAATTTAATCTGTATGTTTTTGAAGTTTGGCACCTTTACTTTCTCATCTCCTTCATAGCGGTAATTAGTTTGTCCCACATTTCTTTAGCGGTATTAAGATGCATCCCGCGAGCCCTGACTTCGGCTTAAATGAGTCCATTCGGAATAGCATTCATTCCCTTAGATTAAAAAGCCCGGAATTCTAACTTAGCATCCTTGGTGGCTAGCTGCTTGAGCTTTGTATATCGAGTCTCTACTACATCCCAAACAGCATATTTTAAGGCCATTAAATATGTTCTCATTCTAATCTTCGGAGGCAAAATTTGTTCCATCAAGCGGAGAGGAGGCTTAGAAATTTGGGATTTCCTTCTTGGCTTGTCATGTTTAAGCTTTGAGATCTACCTTTAAATAAAAGGAACCAGCTCAGATACCAATTATTTGGAAAGACTAGAACGAGGGGGGTGAATGGAGTTGTTTATAAGCAAGTAATTTTACACCTTTTAAATAATTATTAAGATTTCTTCGTGTGTCATCAACCAATCACATCTGACATATGGACGGTGGTGTTGAACAGGCAGGAGGTTTCCATTTGCCATAGGGAAGGGCATCATTCTTCTTAAGTGATAAATGGGTCTTTTCTTGGAGTTCGTGCATCATTTACAATTGAATACCAACTCAAAGTGAAACACCTCCTATTTTAGAAGTTGTAACTTGTTTGAGAGCTCCAACTCTCTAATTTCTCTAGCACCCACTAGAAGGAAGCACCAACTCCACGAAAACTCCGACACCAAGCGGATGGAAGCATAACTTCGGTTACGGGCTCCAACACATAGCAGAACATCGATTCTCCTAGCACCACCACCACCCTAGTTTCAGGCCGCAACCGGATGGAAGCTACAACTTCACGTGTTCAAGCACCCGCGAACTACGGGGACAACGGTCCTCCCAGAGCACCTCAACCTCCCAAAAATATAAATGGTTGTGCGAACAACTACCGGATACATCAGTTCTTACCGGTCTTTCTTTGTTCTTTAGTGCAGTGCTTTTGTTCATTGTTCTGCTTCTCTTCTCTTATTCAACATGTCAGCTCTGTGTCAAGTCTTCTGTCAATCTGCTCTGCTTCTATTACGTCATCATGTTGCTCTTCTTACGTTTCTGGATTACGCACGGTTCCTTCCTTTGTTTACTATGCCTCTTGCTCATCTTCTTTTTCTTACTTGTTTACATTTTCATTCGAGCGATCAACCCAATTAAGTATCTTTCATTTTATTTTATACACCTTTCTTTGATGATTCCACTTCCCCTTCAAATAGGAAATCCAACGACATCTGTCTTTGCAACTGAAGCGCTAACCAATTCATCATCTTTCCCGATTCGGTTTGGCTTAGCAGTTCGGCTGACGTTAATGTGTGAACAACGGCCAACCCTCGATCAGGTTTGATCAGCGGTTGAATCCCATCGGGTTACCGCTCGCCAGCTAATTTGGCATTCTCATTGTCGATATGCACTTGTGCCCGGAACCCCGATTCTCCGATCCCGATGTGCTCTTTTCCCGAACCAGCCTTCATTTATAGGCCCTTATGACCATATATCAAGAGTGACCCGTACCATACCACTTTCGTCGGGGTTTTGGGGGTTTACAAGGATAATGTGCATAAGTTCCTTGGAGCTGCGATATGCCGATCCCGACATCCTCTGTACTCCTTGCACCTTTCCTGCAGCGACTCACGGGTGTACAGACTATATGCCTTTTAATCGGCGTGTCGGAATTTAGCGATGTTGATATTCGGTTTTGTCAATTACCAAACCGATCCCGAAACTTCTGAGCGGGCTATGATCTACCAGTTCAGTTCGATAATCAGCGACTATGATCACTTATTGTGAAATCGCATTTAACGTTCGAGGATTCTTGATGCATTGTGTTCTTGACATATCAAATCCCGATCCCCGAGAAACTCCGATGCCACTTGTCCTCTGCTGACATCACTCATGATTCGACACGTATTAAACGCTGCCACATGTCACTCTGATTAATTACTTGTATGTGCCTGAAGACTTGAATCTGTCTGACACTTGTCAACAAGAACCCCGAAAACGCGATATGCGAATTCTCGACGCCATCATAGCCGTTGATCCAAGAGACGCGTGTCCGAGGATCTAAAATAGTCGGGGTTCAACATATCAGAGTTTCCTAAGGTAAGAAACTCTTGCACATTGAAATCACGATCCCCGAATTGTCGATGAGGCCTCATCGAGTATGCGATGTCCATACAAATGAGCGGTCGGATCCAGCAGTTTAGCGGTAGCGATTAAATGTAATCGGCGATCAAATCGCGATTTTTGGGTTTTTGTTGTCGAGTGAATGGGACATTTCAAAGTCCTGATCCCCGATTTTATCCTTTGGGTTATCTCTCTCGCAAATTCTACAAATCTGACGGCCCTCGTTCTCTCGAGAATTTTGAATGAGATCACGGATCCCCGGCTCTTCTTTGCTCTGTGAAATAACTAGCTGGCGTGGTTTTAGCGTTTTCTTCAATGTTGTTCCTCCTGGTCTTTTACTTCCAAATCCCCACTTGGTTTTATCCTTCTTATCCTGGCGTCTCTCGGTTGCCATTAATGACAACAATCATCCCTGCATTCTATCCACTGAATTTGCCAACATTTGGTTGGTTTCGTACCAATAAGTGCATCTCCTTGGGTTAGATGTATTAGTTTACACTAATGGATTACTAGGGATGATAAATCCACTTGTAATGGGAAAGTATACCTTGACCTTCTTTACAAATTTTCCTTAAAAAAATAATAACACTAACCTAGATGCATCTTAACTCTAAACTATCAAGTATTAAAAGGAACCAAATCTCTTTAAATGTATAATTTTTTCCTCAATTTTTATACCATAAAAATATTTAGAATTCAACAAATTTAATCTCTGCATAATTAATAAATTTAAAAACAATATATAAAAATATGTATAAGAAATTAATATAAAAGAACTCCAAAACTAAGTGATAAGATGGAATTTGCTACACCAATTAAAGGAAGAATCCAATCTAGTCACTGAATTAAAAGTGTTGCAATAAAGGAAATTCCATATCTATAAACTCAAAATTTCAATCCATGAACAATTTAAAGACGACATCATCATCTCTTTTCTAATTTGTGTAATTTTAAAACACGTGACCACCAATTCGCTCTCTTATCTTCTAACTTTACATTCTTATTCGTTATGCCCATCAACAATGGCATTTTCTCATACAACTTCTAGAAAGTGTATCATATCATGGAGTGAGTCCCTTTGAATATTTTAACATATGTACTATATTCTTTCTTAAAACAAGAGGAGAGTCATATCCAAGGTACTTTAGATCATGGTCCCATAAACAATATTTAAGCTTCTTTACAACCTTGAACCTCCCCCCACCCACCAACAAAAAAAAAGTCAATATGGCCAATGGAAAAGGGAGCTTTCATCATGAGACCTTGGCAAATGGAAAAGGCAAACTTTATGGGACCCAAGAATGGACTTTTTCTTGTTATTTGTTGCTTATGACATAGGACTATATTCTTTAATTTGCATTCAATTGCATGCAGCTTGATTAACCAAACCCTGTGCAATTAATCAAAATAAAATAGTTTTATATATTCTACAAAGTGCTTATTCCCAATGTTCATTTATTTTATTTTTATTTTTAATTTTTAAAATGCAAAGAGATGATCAATTTTGTCCCATTAAAAATTATGCTTTTACAATTATCATAAATTTCATTTCATGTTATTTGAAAATATATTAAATATTGTGAAATGCATTAGTGTAATTAGTTGTTGTTTTACTTTATGATATCCTTAAGAATGTATAGTTGGAGCTCGTTGTAATCATACATTAGAAATTTTATATTCCATTATGCCTAAATTATGCTTGAGGTTGATCTCTTGCTTCCTACATAATTTTATAAACATGTTTCATAGGTTTTGAAACTATGAAGTATTCCAAGTGGGGTTATTTTTATATTATCATAAAAACATGTTATGATTTTTTATCATTTGGATATAATTGATTATGAGAATTATTTTATTATTTTTAATCGATTCCAAACAAGAGATGGATTTGGCACCTTTATAGTTGTGAGAAAATTCCTAGTAGAAGCTCTTAATATGATAATGTGGAGGTGGAATTAAATGACATACTTACAAATACTGTTTCTTATGGATATTCATATTATTACAAGACTAACTTGTTGGAGTTACTTCCGCATATGATTTGCCACTAAGGTTTCCTTGTTTATTAGTCATAGTGAATTAGTATCGGTCTATTATTTTAGGGAGAATATTCCCTTAGAATGTTCCTCTTCGGTGGCATGATTTGACAAGTTGAGTTGGTCTGGATAGTGCATTGGACGTACCCATGCAACATTGGGATCATCATGTGCTAAAAGTTCACTTGCCTTGGGATCATCACCAGGGCTGGCGGCCTTGCATGATTCATGGTCTATACTCACCATGTTGGTGGAGTTAGCGAAGACCAGTTACCCCTGGATTAAACTTCGGCCCCAGGTGGGTTTCCAGCTCCATGCTTTTAGAGACTAGACTAGAGTGGAAGTTCACTCCACGTGGTGTTGTTGTGCTTATCTTTAGACCACTACTATAGGCATTGTTTCTCATCTAGTGCATTGGTTGAGATCATATGGAGTATATCTTGTAGCCAAATTAATTATCATTCATTCATTTGGTTTAATGAGAATTCTTCCATTCCTCTCTCATGCTTTGCTTTCTCAATTTATCTTTGCAAATGTGTGTGGTGTTTTCTATCTAGATCTATTTTGTAGGTTCAACACATTTACATGGTATCCGAGCTGATGGACTAATAAGCAAAATCTACACCAAAAAAAATTCGAGGAAGGAATTTCAAGATTGAATAGAAACCGGCAGAAAGATGGATTTCCCCGAAAAAATTGTTCTGCCCTTCTTTGCATGGAAGGAGAAAATAGTGATACATATCCTAGAACCAGAGGATTTAGCCATAGGTTAACTTGAATACATATATAGAACCAACATCAGCATAGAAAAATCCAAGTGCCAAATCGAATGGATGAAGCATTCAAAACAATTTGTTGTCTTATTTCTCCGATCTCATTTTCACATATCTTCTGACAAGACTCCCAATGAAGCCTAGACCATGGAAGGGCTCTTTGGAAGCTTATATGATGAGATGAGGGGGACACATGTTGGAGGTGGAATTGATCACATTTGATCCAAAGCTTGATATCAAGATTTCTTTTGCAGGTGGGGATTCTTGTCTGGCACAAAGCTTATCTTGGGGTTGATAAATCTAAGGAGGAGAACAAAATGGTTATTATCATTCTCTCCAAACTTGGTTCTAAATTCTACGGGTTCATGTCACGTGCATTCAGTCAAATTCACCTCTAGAGCCACTAGGAAGATTCCTTCTCTTTGGACTTTGTCAGTCCAATACGACCTGAGAAAATTAAGCTCATCAACATGGGAAAATCAAAGGCCAAAAGTATACATGCACTTCTTGTGCAAGATGGGAAATACATCAATATCAGAAATATAAATATAAAGACAAAGGAAAAATTATATCACATGTCCCCGAATAAGGAAGGGTACTCAAACCCTTCACTGATGCCTCCAAATCAAAAGGGGAAAAGGGAAGAAAGGAGAAATGCGATGCTTGTCTGGAAGAGTTACATCCGGGAATCCACATGCATGCAAGAAATAGATCTAATGTCTCAAATACTTCATCAAAACAACTGGATATCTGTCCTCGAGACAAGAAGAGAAAGCTGAAGACCGAGAATCCCAAGAAGGCAATTCTAGCCATGCCAGTTTCCATCAACTCCTCTCGATGCTTGGATGGTAGATTTAGGAGCATCACATCATGGTTTTCCATCAAAAGCAGTCTAATCTTCTTTGGATGCAGGAATGCTTCCCCATTATGATGAGGGAACAATACTCAGTCAAAGTCACTTCCAAACCAAAGGAAGGATTAGACTCACCAATGGAGAAAGCTTTGAGAATGTGTTGCACATTCCCAAACTTTCAGATGTGCCTATAGTATATCCAGATTGTGAGAATTGACACCACAAAATTCATATTCACACCAAATCACGATTGGACATTTATGACGTGCAAACCAACTCTAGGGTTGCCACTGGTGAGGTAAATCATGGGTCTAGATTGTATACATTTTCTGAAATTATTGAATCAGATTATGCTTTACCTCTTACTCATGCTGATGAAAGTAGTAGGATATGGCACGAAGGCTTCATACATTTGAATTTGGGACATGCAATAACTTAGCAAGTAAATATTGGTTTATGGTCTACCGGACATCCATTTCTCCAAAGGGGTATAAGGGGATGTGTTCATGGAAAACACCCTCAAAAGAATTAGACAAAGGGAAATTCTGAGGCTATGTGCTAGATCTGATACATAATGACCTCATGGGTCCTTTTAAGCGCCATTAATTAAACAAGAGTGAGGTTTGTTCTCATTTTTGTTGATGATTTTAATCATCATTTAATTGGATTTACTTTCTGGGGCAAAATGTAGAGGTCTTTCAACCTCAAAGAGATTTCCAAGCCACAGTTTGGGGTACATTCGAAGAAAATCAAAGTCCTATGAACTAATAGGGGAGAGTAGCATGTCAATCATGAGATCCATAATGTTTTCCATGAGGTGGGGATTAGAAGTTGTAGCACATAGTTCCTATACTGCGCAACAAAGCGAGTTGTGGCCGGAATGGAGATAGCATCTTTCATCTTTGCATGCAAAGTCCACTGTAGAGACTATGGGCGAAGCGTGGTGTGGAAACATACATCCAATAACAAGCTCCCATGAATCTTTCGGGATAAGCCCCCTCTGCATGAGGCTTGGGAGTGACCTCAATGAGTGACCCACTTTCATATTTTAGGTTCATGTGCATGGGCCATGATTCCCTCTAAAAATAGGAAGGCACTTGATACACAGAACTGAGTGTATTTGTTGGATTCCCCGATGGTGTGAAGGGATATGAACTTATTGATCTTTCCTGGGATAGACTCATCATTGAGTGTCGTGTCCAATTTGAGGAAAGTGTCTAGCATGTACCTCAACAACCACATACAAACACCTTCACTCTTCCACCAATCCGAGATGATGAGCATGCATGCCAACTCTTCTTCAGGATAGTGATTCGGAAGGGACTTCGGATGGTTCAAATATATAAAATTCGGTCTTGGTCGAGATCTGAAACCATAACATCTAAATCTTGGAGTTCTCAGAGGAGCTAGAGAAGAGGCATAAGTGGGCAAAGACTACTCTTCGGGATGAAGGGGATCTCATTGGTGATCCGACCAATACTAGGAGGACTCGATCTTATTTTGAGGATCCTCCTCATGCACTTGTAGCTACTGAACTAGTGATTCACATGCATTTCTACATGGTTCAAGTTTCAAACACCCATCCATATGTAGAGTTTGTAGGGAATCCCTTCTAGGAAGGCACCATGCGGGAGTGTGGGAGGAGTACAACTCTCTCATTGAGAACCAAACTTGGGGTCTGGTTCTCCTTACTTCTGGGAGGAAACTTGTCCGGTCTGAGGATGGGTCTATAGGATCAAGAGCACAACGGATGGACATTTTGGCAGATACAAAGCAGGGCTTGTTTCCAAAGGATTTCAGCTAGTGCATAGCATTGACTATGATGAGACCTTCCTTCAGTAGCGAAGATGGATTCCACAAATTTGGCTCTTTCCATTGCAACAACAAGGAGGTGGGAGGTCCATCGGATGGGCATGAAGGGTATGTTTCTTCACAGTGGTCTCTCTAAGGAGATTTATATGGAACAACCCGAGGGATTTATGCAGGACTCATTTTTGTCATCAGGCGAAGAAGTCCTTTATGGCCTCAAGCGGGCTCAAAGGGCATGGTATGCCAAAATGGAATCCTACTTGTTGTCACCGAGAACATTGTAGAAATGGGACCGAATGTACATGTTGAATGATTCTTCTTACTCTTGGATTACGTATGTTGATGATTTGTTGATCATCAGATGTTTGACTCGGGTAGTGATTGTTGGAGTCAAGAGGATTCTACATGAAAAGTTTTCGATGTGGGACATGGGTCGCTACACTTCTTCCTTGGACTCGAGATCGGTCGGATGCATCATGCATCAAAATTTCTCGAGCCAAGTATGCGAATCTCCTTGAGATATTTCACATGACGGTACTGAAGTCTGCTCCGACTCCTTTCTATTAGGAGTCAAACTTGAGGATGGTGGGGACACTCCATTGGTTGACAACACATTGTACCAAAAATCTAGTGGGGAGCTTGTTGTATCTCCACACCTCCGGACTAGACCTCTCCTATCTTGATTAGCCCTTTCGGGTTCATGCAGGAGTAGCATGAGCTACATTGGAAGGTTGCAAAGGATACACTTAGATACGTCTGGGGCCTCACCTTGGGATTCATTATCTTGACGAAATTCACATTAGATCATCCAGTTCTGAGTTGATTGGGTTGGCAATAGCATTGATCACAAGCAAGTCCACATCCGGTTACTCACTCGGTCTTGGTTCCGAGCCCATCTGTTGGTAGAGCAAGAAGCAAGTTGTCATTGATCTATTGAGTTGAGGCAAAGTATGGGGTAGTTAACATAACCATTAGAGGGCTATGTGGCTGCAACATTTTCTCACTGAGTTGGGCATTCGGTTTCATCGGTCGATCATCACCTGGTGTTACAACGAGCACTCTGAAGTTATACATAGATCCAATTCAAAGGCATCGGATGAAGCACATCAAGATCTGCATGCACTACATCCAAGACTTGGTACACGATGGGATCATCAACCTACATTTATGTCCTTCAATAGAACAAACAACAAACATCTTCATTAAGACCTTCACTGAGCAGAAGTGTCATTCTCTATGAAGTCATCTTGAAGTGAAGGACGCAGTTGCTAAACTGTAGTTATTCTTTTACATACATTGTACCTTGAGGGAAGGTTACCATGAGGTTTTTCCTTTTTCCTCACTTTATTTTTGGTTATCTTTTTGTATTTGTGTACCTAACATGGCCTGGATTGGCCGGGACCCATTCTCCTAACATGGCCTCGTTGTCGGGACCCATTCTTTATTTTCACCATAGTGATGTTCAAGGGGGGTTATGGAGTTACTTCACACAAACCTAGGATTTCTTTTTCCTAAGGTTTTTCCTTGTTTATTAGTCATAATTTGTCATTATCCAATCTCCTATATTTTAGGGGAGAATATTCCACCTGGAGAATATTCTCTATAGTTGACACTTCAGTTTGACTAGTTGAGTTGAGTCTAGATGTTACATTGGTTTTGTCACCATGAAACATTGGGATCATCACCATGCTAATGTGCACTTACCTTGGGATCATCACCAGACTGGTGCATTACCCTTGATTCCTTGATCTACTCACTACACTATGTTCATTTAGTTAACTGAAGACTGGTTGACTAGTTAACTCAACTAGGTGGCAGTTCACTCCCGTAAGTGCCTAGGAGACTAGACTAGGTGGTAGTTCACTCCCGTAATTGTTGGTGTGTGTCCAGATCACTTTATGCCACCACTATGGCTCATTAGTTCTCCTCCATTGCGCATTGATTGAGTCATACAGAGTATATCTTGTGTAAATTATTCATTATTCATTACAGTTAATGATAATTATTCCATTATTTCTCTCCTTCTTCTTTCTCAATTTCTCTCTGCAAATTTGTGTAGTATTTTCTAGCTAGATCTATTATGTATAGGTTCAACACATTTACATAAATATGGAGGAAAAAAATATCTTTGTATCCAACCATGATAATTCCATAAAGTAGAAAGGTGGCTTGAGTAGATGCATTCAACTACTATATATCAAACTCAAACAACAAGGGAGGAAATTTGTATTGAAACTAATCTTCTTCATGGTCCTAGAAATCCATAGTAATCAATGATTCAATGAATTTCACTCAAACAACATTGCATTAAACTTCTAACCTATTTGAAGGATTATGTGGGGATGGTCGTTGCAACTACTAAACCTTTGAAACCTTTATTTCCATTTCATGCTCTTCTGCCATGCTCACATGCTATCATAGACCTTATGAGAATAACATGAGAAATTACTTAAAAGTTAAATTTTATACTATAACTCACTTCTCTTAGCACACATAATAATACCACTCTACTTAGCACATGTACTAATACAACTCTATATGTTGTACTCATAACAATATTGCTTTGAAGCATTGGGGATAGCATGCTTGTGTTTGGATGTTTTTATGTTACATCAATATCAATTTTGAAAAATGATCTGAATTACATCGATTTCAAAATTGAGGGTGTTGAGTCCAGTTCTGCATTAAAAATGTTGCACACATAACAATATTGATTTGAAGAATTGGTGGTAGCATGCTTGTGTTTGGATGTTTTTATGTTACGTCAATATGAATTTTGAAAATTGATTTGAATTTCATCGATTTCAAAATTGAGGGTGTTGATTCCATTTCTACATTAAAAACAACAATTTTGTCTACCCAAAATTACAATTTCAACAAGATTGCCTAGCTAGATTCTGGTGATGGCAAATTGGAAAATGTCCAAAACATTCTCTCTCTCTCTCTCTCTCTCTCTCTCTCTCTCTCTCTCTCTCTCTCTCTCTCTCTCATATATATATACACTCAAGCAAAAAAATCATATTGATAATATACTTTCACTACAAGGAAAACACCTATTGCTATAGGATTTTATAGAACCACTTGAAATACCCCTAGTTTTGATTCCCAGACCAGCAATGTAAATGTGTACATGATGAATGGCTATAAATTGGACAAATGTTATTTGCAACCAAACATTGAATGTTAATAAAATACATCACAAGATAGATAAGAGGAAGGACAAAGATGGGGGTACATACATACATACATACATATACGCAAGCAACAAATCATATTCATAATATACTTTCACTACAAGGAAAGAACCAATTGCCAGAGGATTTTACAAAACCACTTGAAATACCCCTTTTTTTTATTCCCAGACCATCAATGTAAATGTGTACATAATGAATGGCTATAAACTGGAAAAAAGTTATTTGCAACCAAACATTGAATGTTAATAAAATACATCACAAGGTATAGAAGAGGAAGGACAAATATGGGGGGGATATGACTCCAGAAGAGGGGAAAGTCAAGAGGAGATAAAAGAAAATAATATTATTTAATTTAATATGTGGTCTTTAACCTTGTTTAAATAGTCCTCTTTGATCCATGTATTGTTTTATCCTAAGATAATGATTAATTTTATGAAGGAGGTATTGGGCTCTCCATAGAGATACATAGCCCCTTCATGCCATGTAATTTTTCGTATGCATTTTTGGGACATGAGTAGGGAAATTTGAATTATGGGAGAGTTTGAATGATTTGGGGAGAGTTCAAATTGTTAGGCAGTTCAGAGTACCAAGTAGTTTGAGTGACCATTCTATTCTAACTACCATTCTAGTTCAAATCATCATTCTATTCAAATTACCATTCAGTGGTGGAATTCAAATTGTCAATTGTTGAGAGAGTTTGAGTTTTCAATTGGATGGTAAATTTGGGAGAGATCGAATTACCATTATGTTGGGGAAATATGGGAAATTTATATTTGAATGTAAGTGGGCATATAACTGCAATAGCAATTATGTTGAATTACAACTAAGAATTATGATGGAAATGAAGGCTATATATAATAGTGATTGTTGTCATTGAGGAATTTTTACACGTAACAATATGTAGAATCCCAATTGTGAGATTTATTGGCCAACCTGTGCTAGATCCTTGAAGGGAAGTGGGATAGTGTAAGGGATTTTTGAGTAGAGAATGGGATCACATTCCTTGGGTTGTGCATGTTGATTGGAAAAAGGGGTTGTGGATTGGGACTACTATAGGTGGAAAATTGACTTTGAACCTAGGAATTGGGTTGTGTGAAGAGAATTAGAGCCAATCATAGGTAAATTCACCCTTGTGGATTCATAGCCTCAGCTCGGGGGTGACCTGTGTTGCAAAGAGAATCAAATTCATGCAACAAGGAGCCTATGGTTAGGTGGAACAACCTTCTTCTATAGTCAATTGGTGGATAATTCCCAGAAAGATAAGTGTTTATGGATAACTTGTGATTATGTCGAATTAATGTTGTTTATGCCATAGTTACATTAGTTTCTAGTTGTTCATTTCTATTTGCAAGTTTAATTTTGCATTTTAAATGGATGGTTCCATGTTTACTTAATGGTTTCATTATATTGTATTATCGTGCATTATAATCTCTACATATTTTAACTGATTAATAGTAGGGAAATAAGAAAATGTATCAAGATAGGAATTCAAAGATATCGTATTAGAGTAACAAATTTGGAGTAAAAATTGGTGGTTTCAAGAAGTACCCCATGTCCTCAACAATGCACATAGGGTATTGGGTATGTTACAATATGGTTTCAGAGCTACTAGTTATTACATTGGGGCTATATGGGCCAAAAATTAGTTTGTATAGGAAGAAATTATTGTTGTCTATGAAGTGTTTAAAAATATTTCTCCATGAGAAGAATTTGGGAAAATGTGTGGAAGCTTGAAATTAGCTCTAATTATTAGATTGGAATATCATTAGAGTATGTGGACAAGTTAAAGAAGTATAATTAGTGTAAATCATGGATTATAGAGTTAATCTCCATGGAAAATTGAGCCAAAATGCAGTTTGTAGGCTAATTTTTTCATAAATGTCCACGAGGAGAAAGGATTGTACAGAGCCGTAATTGAGAATTTGTGGTTTTAAAATGCTCAAATGATGTCTTTGTTGGCATGTTTTACAGGCATCATATTCTTTTCATTGATGGCAAGTACAACAGCGATGATGGCTTGAGTACAAGTACAATGTGCTAGGTGGGCACTAGAAGTATTTTGGGGAGACGCAGCAGAGCAAGCTCGCGAAGACTATAAGAGACAGTGCAGAGGTGCATGCAGAGTGCAAGAGTGTGCTTTTTCATTTGAAGGAAAACATGCAGTCAAGGAAGATCAACAGC
This sequence comes from Picea sitchensis, assembly GCA_010110895.2. Lineage (NCBI taxonomy): Eukaryota > Viridiplantae > Streptophyta > Pinopsida > Pinales > Pinaceae > Picea > Picea sitchensis. The sequence continues at coordinate 54,811 of SNQJ01S0039013.1, read as the reverse complement.
GATGATGGCATGGAAAGATCAGAAGCGTAAACTCCATTTCGGAGTTTCGGATACCGAGAGTTGGAGGAGTCAAGAGTCGAGACTCTTTATCACAGGAGTCCTGAAGTTGCGAAATGTGAAACGCTGAAATACCAAACCGTTGATCTGACTCCATTTCGGAGTTTCGAATACCGAGAGTTGGAAGTGTCGAAACACTTCATCACAGAAATGTCGAAATGCTGAAATGTGAAACGTCAAAATACCGGACAGTTGATCTGACTCCATTTCGGAGTTTCGGATACTGGGAGTTGGAGTGTCGAAACACTTCACCACAGGAATGCCGAAATTCTGAAATGCGAAAAACACCTTTTGGTGTAAGTTTCGGATACCGAGAGTTGGAGGAGTCAAGAGTAAAAACACTTCATCACAGAAATGCTGAAATGAGAAAAACACCTTTTGGTGCAAGTTTCAGATACCGGGAGTTGGAAGTGTCGAAACACTTCACCATAGGAATGCCCAAATGCGAAAAACACCTTTTGGTGCAAGTTTCGGATACCGGGAGTTGGAGTGTCGAAACACTTCACCACAGGAATACCAAAATGCCGAAATGCGAAAAACACCTTTTGGTGCAGGTTTCGAATACCGAGAGTTGGAGTGTCGAGATACTTCTCCACAGGAATGCCGAAATGTAGGAATGTCAAAATGTGAAATCACCAAAGCACTTTATGGATAAAGACTTGGTCACAATTGTGGGCATGTGAAGAAAGGAGCTCGCAAGTTACAAGGCTCCATTTCGTGATCGAGAGTTGGAAGAGTCAGAGTGACTCGCAACAAATTCGTGAAACGCGAAATTGAGAAATGTATTTCGAATAAGGATGTGGTCACAGCCAGTGGTCGCATCTGCGGAAGATGGAGGAAGGAGCTAGTACAACCAAGCTCCATTTTGGAGATCACAACTTGGAGAGTCGAGATTCCTCACAACAGGAATTCGCGACATGCAAAATGCCGAAATGCCGAAATGCGAAAACACCTTTTGGTGTAGGTTGTGGTCACCGCCTGAGGTCACATGTGAAAGGAAAGTTGAAAGGTGCCAAAGGCACAAGGCTCAATAGGTTCACAGTGTAACTACTAGAAACGACTGATGGTTTATGTCAGAGAAATCGAAGAGACTTCAGGGTGATCTCTAGAGAAGATGAAGAGTCTCGAGGCATCTTCCAGTGGAATGAAGACTGTTCATAGAGGCTATTGAAAGATGTAAGACCATTGGAGCCGAGAACTGCAACAGAGGGAATGAGCTCGACTGTGAAAGAGAATACGAAGAGTCTCGACTGCTAGAGAGGCTAAGGAATCTCGGAATAACACCCAGTGATGATGGACGCATGGGTTTAATAGCCAGAGAAGTTGAAGAGTTGCAATGATGATTAGGAAGAGGACTCGACACTAGGAGAACATGCAAAACAGAGAGAGTGAGTGCATGCTCGAGGGGGTGAAGCGATGGGAAGGTGGAGTGGCAGTGAATATCCTGATGGGGAGAACAATAGCACTCGACATGGAGAGAGCATGTAGAAGCATTGCGCATAGATCATGCACAAGGTGCACAGAGACTATAAGAATGTAGAACAAAGAAGAGATGGGGTTGTTGTTGAGAGTGATTCAGGCATGTAGAAGGAGGCAGTGTGCAGCAACTGAAATACATAGAAGAGGAATGGTGCATTGAATGGACATGGCGCACAGAGCATAAAAGGCAGAAGAACAAAAAGCGCAAGGCATGTGTGCAGGAAGACAGTGAGGCAGACAGAGCAGGGCAGTGTAGCAGAACAGTGATGAGACTGGTAAGCCATTGATGAACATTATATCACTGTAATAAGTTT